>PVJA010005828.1:0-76704 GCA_004027025.1 Myocastor coypus | reverse complement strand
GAGAATCCCGCCAGGCTGAGCGCAGAGCAGGAGGGTCTCTGGAGCGCTGGGGATCACGCCGAGAATCCCGCCAGGCTGAGCGCAGAGCAGGAGGGTCTCTGGAGCGCCGGGGATCACTCCGAGAATCCCGCCTCGGTCCCTGCTTCCACTGCCTTGCCCTCAAAGGAGAGCAGTGCCTCGAGAGAGGTATTCTCCAAGGTGGATCCACGGCATCCTGTGGGCGGCCACACGCCCCCTCCCTGCTCTGAGGTGGCCCGCTTCCCTCCGTTACACTTCCTCTTAGGCCACAGAGGGCTCATGCAATTCCTCCCTCCGGAAGAGATGCACTGCCCATGGTCACCTGGGCCGAGTGCCTGCTCTCCAAATGCCTATTCTGGATAAATGCACCCCACAGGGGTGCCGGATAAAGTGCAGGACACCCTCTCATGCCCACAGTGACACACTGACAATAGAAATTACGTCTTCTGCAGCTGATCTTCCAGTTTGCCTAGGGGACTCAGATTTTTATTTGCTGGATCTGGTGGCTCCACTACCAAAGCCTTAATTTTTCGTCTTCCAACTTCAGAATAGTTTATGGCTCATGCTTCTTCTCGTGAGGATGCAGGGAGAACACTGGGCTCCTGATGCTTCCCCGGGGTCTCTGGGCCTGCAGCAAGGCCTGGTGGAGGTAGGGATGTTCCCTGGAATCCAGGCAGGATGCTCTACGTGTCTGCCGGCCCCCAGGTCAGTTTCAGGGCTCTGTCTCGGTGGTCTAGAGAGGCTTTAACATGGCTTTCCATCTCTGGCACGTACTGCCCTGTTCCCATCTGTGAATGGAAGAGGCCCCTGGCATTTGCCAGCCTAAGAGAGGGCAGATCCTGAGCCAGGAGCCTTAGTTCAGAAGTAGCTCCACTTGGAGATGTGCCGTGGTTTGCATTTTGCTCTCCCCTGAGGACCATGTATGTGTGAAGGTTCCACACCAGGGCCCGCCTAGTGGGATGGGCTGGGTGCGGGGCCAGGAGGACCCTGGGGTTGTCTCCCCTGGAGGACAGTGAGCTTGTCCTCTCTCAGGTCTCTTCCACTTTCTCGCTTTTACTTCCTGGCCATGAGGTGAGTGTCACCCTCTCAAACTCAGATGTGCTTCCTGTCCTCGCTTTGTGAGTGAACTGGGCTCTCCTGGGCTGACTACGATGTCATTAGCCATTTCTTGCCAGGCCAGCTCAGCGTAAGTGCAGGCGTGCCTGGGACGGCTAGCACCTGTGCCACAGGGCCTGCTGTGGAGCTGCTGGCCGCGGAGCGAGGGGTGCAGCGCTGCGTGACAGGCCGCTGAGGCTGCTCCCTGCCGGGAGGAGACGGAGAGAAGAGATGGTAATGAGGCCTCGTGAACACGCGAACACGCGAGCTGCTGCCGCAGAGCCAGTAAGCGGCTCAGTGAGTCCTTCTCGTGTCGCTGGGGTAGAAGCCTCCTGTGCTCAGAGGCTGGGCTCCTGGATTGGGTCCCAGGGCTCCTAGCTGACCTGCTGTAGGAGGAGGGGCCTGGGGGGTGAGGCGGTCCCTGGGCGTGGCCCGGGGTGGTTCTCTCCCTCCTCGCTCCTCCCTTCACCCTCCATTCCTGTCTGTGAGTAGCAGAGCAGCTCTCCTCTGCCCGGGGCCTTCGCCCCATGCTGGTGACCAAGCAAGGACAGAAAGTTCTAGAGCAGGAGCAGGTGTCAGGTATTTTGTCCCAGCATTGAGCAAAACGACCAAGACTCAGGTCGATGCTATTATTATTGTTTGTCTTAATCATAGCTCCTAAAGGAGAGACAAAAGGAGGCGGAAAGCAGTTTGAAGTCACATGTCCTGTATCTTCATGTCTAGCACTGAACCAATGTTACACAGTATGGTCTCAGAGATGAAGAATGTGTACTTCAGAAGCACTTGAGGGCCAGAGAACGTCTCCTTGAGGAGACGCAGGGAGCAAGGCGACAGGAAAGCAAGCTGCTGAGGTTCTGTTCAGGGCCAGCACTATGGCATTACGTCCAGCTGGGCCTGGGCTTCCTGGCTGCTGCCTGTGCTGGACTGTCCTTCAGTTTGTGCCCCTCAGAGATCTGGAAGGGCTGATGTCTGTGGGAGACCCCCGTGGAAGGCTGGCATGCGGGGAACGGCCATGGCATGCAAGTACCATGGCCAGTGTGACGCCAGAGGCTCCTGTCCTTGTGTGGCCTGCTTCTCAGAAAAAGGGCAGAGACGCAGAAAAGAGGCTGACATCTCAGAATGACCCAGGCCCATGACAGCATGCCTTGCTGTCGTGCACCCACTGAGCTGAGCACCGCTGCTTTCTCTGGAAGGCAGAGAGGCGAGCAGGAGGGCACAGGCTGGGTGCTTGGCCTCTCTGAGTCTCCGTGTCCTCCTGCGGGCAGTAGGAGCTGATAGTGCTTTGCTCTGGGGCAGTGTTAGGATCAGAAGCGGAATCAGCTTGCCGGGTGCTTAGCAGACTGCTGGACCAGAGTGAGAACTTACCGCACAGAGGGCCTGGCCAGGGCAGGCATCCTGGCACGTGCTCGGGCCTGGGATCCTGGATTCTGCATCCCATTGCCCCAGCCTCTACTCCTGTAAGCCTTCCCACACCCCAGACCTATGCAGTCCGAGCTACATCTGGGGTGCCCCAGAGGTCCCGACCCTCGGTCAGAGAGGCCTTCTCTCCGCACCCGAGTGGTTTAGAAGCCTCCTTCTGCCTGCATGTCCAGGAATAGAAGCACGCCTCCCACCAAGTGCGCATGAATACTACCCTGAAGGCCCCTACCCTAAGTGTTTTCAAGTGCTGTTACACGTTCCATGTCTGTCGTGTGCCTGGAATCCAGGCTTGGAACGCATTTATCCTAATTAATAGCACTAATTATTACATATGTGAGCTTAGGGCCACTTGAGTGCATTATTCAGATTTATGCAAAACGGATGGAAATGGCCTAATCATTGCACCCAAGTGCCATCTTTGCCCTGGCAGTCCTCTCACCCAGGAAATGGGTTTGGAATTTGAATTCTGTCAGTGCTTGGCTGTATCAACAGAGGCAGCTTAAGCCTCTGAATCATCTCTTTAACTGATTTCTCTGGTCTAATATTTGCGAGGCATATGGTATTCTTGCTCATCTTTCCAGTAACTTCCCTGGTCCAACATAAACACTCAGATGACTAACACAACTTACAGAAGGAAAGAGAAAGCATAAAAGTAAATATTTAAAAGAGAGTATGTGTTACCTCCTCCGTAAAATACACAAAGAACTCATAAAATCTACCCGGACATTGGGCTTTATGCAAACATGATAAATAAAAGATTCAAGATAATAAAGGAGACAGACTCTAGGGCACGAGTGTTCACACTAATTTTACAAAATAATGGCATCTGAACTGCCACTGTTCTTGGGCTCACCAAAAACTGGGACCAGGACTTAGAAAGTAAGCAGTTCACCCCGAGAAGGGCAGGAAATGATCTGAAATCGTCCAACACAAGGTGAAACCATAGAGATGCTTATTTTATTTATGACTCACTTTAGCTGTGGGCCAAGGATGGCCCTGAAATGAGATGCAAGAGGAACGCCAACTTGACGTTGCCCAGATAAGAGCAAAAAGGAAGTATCTCGCTTTTATCTCTACGAACATGTGCAATAAATAGACACAGCTCCGCCTGCCTGCGGGGAAGCTGAGCTATTGGAGGCCGCCGCAGACAGGGCACCATGATTCACTTTGCAGAGGATAGGGTGCCATGAGCCCAGGTCAGCAGGCCTGGGCTGGGGGCGGGTGCTGGGCCCTCAAGACGGTGGTCACGATATGACACGCACAGAGAACCCATGGCGTCTGGGAGCCACACTCAGTATTTTAAATGGAGACCCCTGCTGGGTCTCACCGTGGCCTTGGAGCTGCAGTAGGACAATCCCCTCCGTTGTAGCAGAGAAACAGGCTCAGGGCAACTCGCAGCCTCACGCAGTACAGCCTGTAGAGCCCAGCCTTGGCCATGCTGAAGCCCCGCCCCTCTGCCAATGCCTGGTGTTAAGGTTTTGTAAGGCTCAAGGGAGATTCTGGTGGGTGAGAGCTGAGAGTTTGTCTGCACTGCTAAATGCTTAGGGTGGGTTGTTGACAGGGCGGCATATCCGAGAAGGGATCAGTGCTCGCTGCTTTGAGTAACTGGGCTGGGAATCAGGGTAAACTCGGTGGAATTCTCAATATTCACATTTGGGGGTGAGGTAGCAATTTGTGACTTTGCTCTGGGACATCACCAGAGACAGAGATCTCAACTGACAGCTGTGTCATGAGCGCCTTTGCTGTGATTTAGAATGACATTTTTCTGAATAAAACTGGCATGTAACTGTTGTCTGCAGGAGCAACGACCAGGGTCTTCACGTGGAAGGGTCTCTGTTGCTTACATTTCCTTTCCGCTCTGCCAACACAGCTAATTTGCCGAATGTACCCCCTTTCTTCATGTAGAAAATGTCCCCTGTGCCTGGATGGCCGGCTTTCATGGCCCAGGCACAAGACACCCGCTGCTTGCACTGACAGCAGCAGCTTGTTTTGGCTCACAGTTTCCGTTGGGTTGGTCCATGGCAGACTGACTGCAGGGTGGACGTGGCATACAGAAGGGCCCAGCAGGGAAGGGGGTCGGTCGCTCATTGAGGGCAGCAGGACATGGAGAAGAAAGGGAGGAGCCAGGGGCAGGGAAGCAGCCTTCCAGGCACTGAGCCTGGTGACCGCCTGCAGCCAGGCCCACCTCTTGGAAGTGCAACACCCCCAAGCCAATCTCCTGAGCACATGAGAGTTGGGGTATCTTAAGTCTTAGCCATAGCACAAGCCATCAAGGGGTCTGTGGACTCCTGCCCCCTCCCCTATCTTGTCATCATTGTCCAGCCATGAGCTCTAACCTGGATGGCCCAAAACAGGCGGGTGAGAAGATCGTAAACTGGTTACCTCTGTGAGCCAAAATAAACCTTTACTTTTTATAAGTTGATTATCTCTGGGATTTTGTCACAGTTGAGGGAGTTGACTAGCACCTGGGAGCTGATTGTCACCTCACAAACCTTGCCTGGCTGGGGTTACCAGCCCACCCTCTCCCTTTAGACCCTACCTGACTGCTGCTGGATGGACCCTCTGCTTCACAGCTCTGACTGTCTTTATTATCAGCCTCATGGTTGAATGGCTTCATTTAGCTATCACTAAATTCCTTCCCTCTACAGCAATGGCTTTTTGTGATTTATCTACGTGGGAAATTTTCATTTAGTAGAGCCCTGTGTGATGCAGTGTGTATGTGTGAAAAGAGCCACGGGAGAGAAAATTATGCCCGATTGATTCCTCTGCATCCGATAGTCCTCTTGGGTCTCTGGGCCTGTGACTGTCTTTTACATTTTTTTTTTTTTTTTTTTTTTTTTTTTTTTTTTTTTTTTTTTTTTTTAGTGTGTACTCAGTACAGCTCTACAGGGTCTCATCACACATGTCCAACTCATAGTGATCCTTTCATTTTCAGTCTCCCAAATGCTGGGAAGGGCCTGGAGGAGGGAGCTGCCGCTTCCTGGCTCCTGAAGCAGAGAGAAGGGAGGAGCCCAGAGGAGAACATGCCCACTGAGCTGTGCCGCCTCTCGGCAGCATTCTCACCTAGGAGCTCCCCGGGCGCACAGCACCCTATGATCCTGTCACCCACCACGGGGCCCCTCTGCACACGTGAGGCATTGGGGCACATTTCAGAGGAAACCATGGTAGCTGCTGGCTCCAGCTTGTCTTCAGAACTACGCCTATAGCTGTCCGTCAAGCACCCGCTCCTTCGTGGCTTTCCGCCCAGTGTGGCCCCAGTGTGTGGGAGGGTGGAGGACCTTTAGGAAGTGGCCCTAGGGGATGGAGCCATTGGATATGACACCAAAGGCTTTGTGTGACTCGGTCCTTCCTCTTCCTGCTTCTGGCCATGAGGAGAGCACTTTGCCACCCTTCAGCGCCACCTATGGGCCACACTCACGCGGGCCTAACAGCCCTGCCTCTGCCTGGCTGTGGGCTGCAGCCCCTAGAACCACGTGGAAGCTGGGGACATCTTTCCTCTAGGTGAACTGATTCTCGAGGGAAGGAGTGTCAGCTCGGCACCTCTTGCTTGTCCCCAGTAGCTACCCCAGGGCCTGCATCTTCCCTGGTGGCTGAAGGAATGAGCAAGCTAGGCAGATTGTCCTGGAGCAGAGCCGCTGGGAGGCCTGGAACTCCAGCTGCTGCCGGAAGTCCCCTGGCCGTGCCTGGCAAGATTGCTCATCACGAGAGCTGGCTGGCTCTGTCCCTGTTCCTCAGGACACACCGAGGCTGCCGAGTTCCAGTGCTGCAGTCCTCCCAAGCCCAAGCTTCTCTCCCATAGCCCCTGCGGTTGAGGAGCCCACCACTTCCCACGCTTGCCGGCCCCTTCCCAGCTTTCCTCTCACGTGACTTCTGCTCATCCCAAGCCCGCCCAAGCTTCCGTTTCCCCAGGGAGAAGCCTCTGGTGCCTCTCTAGGCTCTGCTGTGTCTCCTGCCGTGGACTGCAGCAAGGTCTGGCATCGACCCGGTGCCCCTGAGCCCTGCCCTCATCCTGCCCACGATGCCCTCCAATCGGGAGGAGCTCCTGCTCCGGGTGGAGGTCGCCCCACACTGGGCTTTCTCTTTTGCTCAGCAGAAGGTTGAGTATAGAGGTAGATGACAGCAGTCATGTTGTCCCCTAACCCTTGGCGCTGATCTGAGAGTTCAGATCATGGGTGGGTGGGGCCTACTTTGTTTCAGCTCTAAGCAATGTCTCTGGTGGGTAGGGATTCAGTCAGCCAGCAGGCTCATGTCCTCCGCCACCATGACCTGGTCATCCGGACGTCCTCACCGTCCACCTGTTGGCTGGCACACTGTGTTGGGCACGGCCTTGGTAAGGAAGTGGGGTGCTGCCTGCAGGACCATGTTGCATGGCCGGCTGATGGTCCTGGACACAAGTGCAGGCACACACATTGGTGGGCGGGAGCCCCGGTCAGCAGCGGGGCCTGGCTGCGCCTTGCTCGCGAGCCTGGGGTGTGATGGCTGAGCTCTGGCCTCATCTCCAGTGTTCCCTAGCTCCCTGACTTCCCGCCTGGGCGCTGCTGCGCCTGCAGAGAACGGAATCACCACAGCCGCCTCCTGTGAGTGCGAGGACAAGATGAGCTGGTCAATCTCCTGCACTCCGGGAGCCCGGCCCCCGTCAGCAGCCGGCAAGGACCCGTCAGATGCACATGCTCTTATTTTCCAGCAGCTGGCTGGGCTGGCCCTGTCCCTCAGCCTGGCCTGACTCCCACCCTCTCAGGCCTGCCCACCTGGGCTCCCAGCCCTGTCCTCGCCTGTTGTTCTAAGGCCCCTATTTCAGGGGGCATCGCCTTGCTAGTCTCTGCTTTCCGCTGGCCTGGAGCTCTGGGGTCAGGGGCAAGTGCAGCCCTGTCAGTCAGAGCAGACACCAGCGAGCGTGTTCTTGCTGGATCCTGCAGTGTCGGCCTGTGGGTGTGGACCCTGTCAGCACTCAGCTGCCTTGTTTTACAGCTTCCTGAGGACGGACCAATTCTGGGATGTTCTGCCCTAAAAATTACAGCTTAATGCAGATTTGTTATGTGTGTGAGCCTGTGATAAAAGCCCTAATCTCCACAGAGCATGGGAAAGGGGGGGTGAATGCAGCTGGGAAAATCCCCGCCTGGCCTCAATTTCCTGGTGCTCTGTCTCTGCTCGGTGTGGGGCTTATTGCAGGGTGGCAGGGGACACCAGTGTGACACTTCTCAGTCGGAGAGCTGGGGCCTGCGTTTTCTTGGCCCATGGTCTCTTTTCAGTATTTTGGGGAGCAGCTGGCGTCTCAGAGGGGAGGTGTTATTGTTTGGGAAGCTCCTGCACCCGGGCCCTCCGGCTTGTGTTTCTGCAGTGCCATGGGTTTCAGAAAGGCATCTGATTTTGATGGTAAAAAGAAATTGCTCCAAGAAATCTGCCCAGGAAGAAGCTAAGGAGGAGCTGGGGGGCTGGGCTCTGCGCTGCTGGACTCCGTGGCCATGCTTGTCCCCCGCTGTCTGTCTCACCCATGCTTTATTTCCCAGTTTGTATTTTTCTCCTGTCCCTGTGGAGATATTTTGCGCAACCCAATGTCAGAGATTTTTCTTCGCTTTCTTCCTTGAGTTCACCATTTGAGCTTTGCATTTCCCAAGATGTAAGAGAGCCAATTCTACACTGAGGTACCACAGATGGCTACTAAGGAAAAAGGCAGAATGACAAATGGAGGTGACAAACTGGGACACTCCACTTTCACGTGTGCTGACAGGAAGGTGAAGTGGGGCAGGCTGCTGGCTCCTCCGACGGGCAAGCACAGGAGCATCGTGTGACCTAGCAATGCCACTTCTGAGTTTATACCCAAGCAGCAGATGCGGAAGACTCGAGCAGCTCCTTTACCCTGATGCCCTCGCTCTCCACAGGCAGCACTGGCGCCACGCACAGGCGAGAGGACAAACGAGACGTGGCTCACAGTGCAGCCGAAATGTCTAGTTACGAAAAAGAGTAAAATTCTGATGAGTGTTGTGATACGAATCTGTGAGCCTTGGGGACATCGATTGAGCCAACCCACACACGCATGCACACACATGATGTAATTCCAGATACACTAGTCACCTAAAGTAGCCGCGTTCACAGAAATAGAAAGAAATTAAAAGTTAGCAAGGGCTGGCATAGGGACAGGAGTGGGGACTTATTGTCCCATAGTCACAGAATTTCTCTACAGATGGATGGATAAGTCTGGAAAATGTTTGGGTAGGGAGGTTCTATCATGAACACAGATAGTTGTGAAGTTGTGAGGGTGGACAAAGATGAGAAATGGCGAGTTCCCCACGCTGTGTGACACCTGAGATGATATGTCAGATGCCAGTGAGTCTGCTGCACTTTGGATGAGCACACTTTTAAATTTGGTAAACTTTCTTTGATTGAACTGTGTGGCATTTGAATGTATCTCAGTAAAGTTATTTGGAATATAGTATCATGCACTGCAAACACGTAGGAACAACAACAAAGGTTTAAATGTAAAACTCAGAACGATAAAGCTACTGTACAGAACCTTGGGTGATCTGCTCTGGAGCTTGGTCCTGGGTACCAACATTGCTGTGGGGATCCCTGGGCTGCAGTGAGTGCACAAAGCACCCCATGCCTCCCAGCCACATGCGTCCCAAGCCCAAGTGGGCAGAAGGAAGGACGAAGGGACGCAGAGACAGGTGAGCAAGGCCCGCGGCTTCTCTCCCGGCCGAGGATGTTTTGCAGTGTCGGAGCAGCCTCTGCCTGTGCACTGCGGGGCACAGCAGCCAGGGCCTCCGCGCTGAGCTACAGCTGGCCCTTCAAGGTCTTCGAACTTTCCAGACAGGATCTGCCGGTCATTTAGATGCCCAGCAGGGGCTCTACCAAGTGGTCCTCTGGTCTGTGTCTCTCTGAGCACTGGGGTCATTCACGTGCACCACCAGGCCTGGCCTCAGCCTCTGCTCTCTGATTTGAAGGCTGACACTGTCACAAGACTGTGAGGCACGAATAGCCTTTCTCCATGTCTCTAGAAAATGAGCTCTGCATCACATTAGTACAAATGCTCCATGAGCTCGCAGCACGGACGCATATTTCGTGTCACTCCATCTAAGACTGCCTGGGGACCTCGCCACCCCTTGAGGACAAGGCAGGGATCTCAGGCTGTGGCAGCCTTGGCAGCAGAGCAGATGTGTCCTTAGCTGGTCCAGACTGGACACTGGGGTGGGGGGCAGGGGCATCTGTGTCATTGCAGAAGGTGACAGGCATGGCCAGGGCAGTGTCGGGGAAATGGGGCGGTGCTGGAGAAAGCAAAAGGAGGACAGCAAGCTCGGATAGTTAGCTCCAGGCGCTGGATGGTGTGTGGAGTGCGTCCCAGGGTCTAGCCTGTGAGAGCGGCAGGGCCACTCGGCATGTCCACGCCGCCTGTGAGGTCAGCGATGAGGGTGCAGCTGGAACATGAGCCCTGGGCGCAGTCACTGTTAAGCAGTCATTTCCTGAGCACCACAGACTGGGCACTGTCCTGGCTGCTGGGGCTGGAAAGGGCTTGTGGTATGTGGAAGAGACTAAAAGCAAATACGTGGACCTAAGTATAGGGTGGGTGTCTGTCTGTCTGTCTGTCTGTCTGTCTATGGCGGCAGAACAGCAACAATCGCGACTGACCAACCAGAGGCAACTGACCAACCAGGGGAGCAGAGAGCACCAGCGTTAGTCTGTCTCTCTGTCTCTCTTTTTAAATTACACCAAGCTCTTTGCCTTAGCCTATCATCTCAGGCCACACCCATAGCCTCAGCAGTACTCAGACCATAATCTCAACAGCAGTAAGACAGGTAATCCCAGCAGATCATCGCTCAAGTCTCAAACTCAGGAAGTCTCCTTCTCCCCCATGACTGCATGAGGCTTTGGGGGGGACAACTAGACATAAACCATAACATAAATAAAATTGCCACTTCCTCTTCTGTAGGGAAGATTAGGAAGAGCTGATTTGGGGCCAAAATCGAGAGTTCTCTGGTGGGCGCTCTAGGTCTAGGTCTTGATCGGCCTTCCAGCGGGGGTGGTGGGGAGCCCCGAACCCCTGCCGATTCTTTAACTTGTACGGAGACACCAAATGCACTCTTCTTCACACAAGCCTCAGCTCTGAGAAAACCAGCAAGCAATGAGGAGAAGCAGCGCGGGGCGGGGATCTGGGGTAACGTAGACATGATAGGAGTGGGGGCGGAGGCTTTGGAGATGGGACTGGGGGTCAGGCGAAGGAGGAGTGGCCTCGGGATGAGCGGTGGCCAAGGTACAGATATCTCTGGGTATGGAGGGAGCCCTGGAAGTGCACACACACACACACACACACGCACACACACTTCTGGGAGAGACACACTTATAAATACTTTAGTATGGCTGAATTCATTGAGGCCTCATGAACGAACACAAGTCTCCTTTGCCTCCACAATTGCAAGAGGTGCCCAGCGCAGTGGCCTCCAGCTTGCAGACGTTCGCAATACGGTGGACCACCGCTGGGTGGCCCTGGGCGCTGAGACCGCTGCACACGTGATTTCAATTTCTTCTCTAAGGGTCGGCAGTGTGGTGGTTTTCTGTGATGGACAGCATCTTCTGGGGTCTGCTGTGTGAGGGCAATGCCATCTGTTGACGCAAGCATCTTGGCATCTTTTCTTTTTCTGAAGTGTGTGTACATCTTTTCTGGTGCACTCTCTATGTGCCAGTACTCCAAAATGAATGTAGTCACAAATCTATTCCAATGAAAGGGAGGTGTGGGGTCACCAAGGAGTCAGGTCCTGAGCCAGCCGCTCTGACTTGGAGATGTGCTGCCCTGAACCGCGTAAGCGTTCCAAGGACAGGAGCCAGGCTCAAGCACAGCCACTGAGCGCATCGGGCAGCTGCAGCTGGGGCAGGTGCTGGCGAGCCTCGCGGCAGCCAGACAGAAAGACGACAGGCAGGGAACACACAGCGGTGCCTGGTGCAGCCCAGGGCAGGGGTCTGATGAGAACAGCTAACAGGCCAGATGGTGAGGGCCTCACCGGGCTGCATCGGCAGCTGTGGGCCCAGCTCTCGGCTCTGGGGCCCAACAACCCTGTGCCAGGAGCCACTTCCCCCGGGTATTGGTGTGAGCAGGAAGGAGGCTGAGGGCATGGGAGGGGGCAGGGCTCTGTGTGGGAGTGCAGGGGGTGTCACTCATGCCCCACACAGGGTGCCCACACTGGAAGCCAAGTGAAGAGGCCCTACGCAGCTGGGCCCTTGGTGCTAAGTGTGCAAGGTCAGAACTGTGACAGGGGTGGGCGCAGGTGCTTCTAGGAGGACCCCAGTGGGGCGAGGGTCCTAGGGCCACACTCAGAGCCTGAGTGCAGTTCTAGGCAGAAAGCTGGCATGGGCTTGGGGTCTGGAGGAGCCACACACACCTCTGCATTTGCCCGTGAGCAGGAGAGAAGAAACCACGGGATGTGATGGAGGAGTCTGGGAAGAGACAGAGAAAGTATCAGAGAGGACCTGCCCCAACTGCGCCGTGAAGGGCCGGACAGATGGAGGCCTGCGGTCTCCCAGGTTAGAAGGAGGTGTGTGTGGAACGGGATGCACCTTCCTCCTGAGAGCTAATGAGGATTCTACAGTGAAGAAAGCCTGCGTCCTTGGCGACAGAGTGATTACATGTTACTGTGGGATTTGCCTTCCTGCGTGGGTCTCTATGTGGCAGCATCTGGCAATCCCAGGAGCGAATGGGATAGTGGAATGAAGGGCTAGGGTCAAAGGCCAAGGGTCAGGGGGAGAAGATGGGGAGAAGGAGCTGGCAGGACTGGAGGGAAGCCAGAGCAGGTGGCATGGGCACAGCACAGGGCTCTTGTGTGCCCCAGTAGATGCAGGGGAGCAGGTCAGTGATGGATGCCACACAGGGACTAGCAACGGAAGTGGCCTGGGGCAGCCCCGGGTAGGAGCCTCCTTCCGGGAGCCCCAGGGAAGCCGAGGAAGCTGAGCAGGGACCACAGAGGCAGAGACACCTCATGGGAGGCCGCTGCGTCCACTCACCGAGGAGCACTCCCGCAGGGCTGGAGAAGATTTGTTTTGGAAACTGGCATGCCAGAGATTAGTCTTTTTCCTAAGAGGGTGGTAAACCTTGAAAAGTACCACCATGCTTTGCGGCAGCATTTAAGCAGCTTCCGATCCTGCCAGCTGTCAAGACCCACTTCTCCAGGAACTGCGGGCTCTGGCAGGGAGCCAAGTAACATAGGAAAGGACGTCGCCCGTTTTGCTGACGGACTCCCTGTGAAGCTCTCCCTCCTGCTCACTCAGTTCCAGGGATGGGTGTGCACACATGCACACTCACAAGGGCAGACGTGAAAGATGTCTGCGTGTGCTCCTCTCGCCGGCTCACGATTTTCCTATTCTCCGTCAGGCGATGCAGCCACGAGGCACACAGGGTAAACCAGTTGCTCCAGTGAGTTGGGCGCTACGCAGGAGTGGCCCTGTTACTACACGTGGGGCTGCTGGGGGTGGAGAACTGAGCGTGGCGGGCCGCAGACTGAAGGTGTTAGACGCTGCCTCTCCTCCCTGAGGGGCTCTGGGGCAGGTGTGCCGGGCAGCTGGGGAGCCCTGGTGTGCCACACCTGCCCATTGCCACGGTGGGCAGAAGCCCACAGTGGTCTCAGCCACAGATTCCTCCTGGACAGAGAGGAGGCCAGCGAGGCCACGGGAAGGGAGGACAAGCCCACCAGGCCGGAGGATGACCAGAAGGGGGTGCAAGGACATGGAAGTGTCCTCAGCTTCCCCTGCAAGGGTCTTGCTTACGGTGTGGCCTGCTCCTGCCAGAGGCCTTGCCAGGCTCAGTCCTGCTTCATCATGTACGCTGATGAGCACGGAGGACACACAGCACGCGGCAGCGGACGGCAGTGGGAGGCCGGGTGGGATCTGGAAGGGGGAACGCCATTCCCAGCACCACTGCAGCCCGGGAAGGTCTGAGAAGGAAGAGAACTTCTCAGACGAAGCGAATCGTAGGGACTTGAGGCTTATGGGGTTTGAGCCCTTATGCATAAGTGCACGTGTGGGGCTGGGTTCACTGCCTGGTGAGACTTACTCCTCTCACCTCAGCATGGGTTCTAGTCAAGGCTGTGAGAAAACTCTTGCCTTGGGCTTGGACATGGTTTTCCTGGGCGGATCATGCTTAATTCATGTTGCACCATGTGAGTGTCTGTGTACACTGTCACACAAGTTGTTACAGTGCACTAGAGCTCGGTGTATGTGCACTGCATAAGTGTCTGATGTGCATGGACAACAGACCGCGCCAGTGTGTACCTGTGCGTGTGCAGGCACGCAGCTTAGCACAGTCCGCATGTGTGCACGCAGCCCGGCGTGTGCCGTGTGCGGCCCGCGAGTGCACGAAGTGTCCCACGTGACAGCTGCTGGTGACAAGAGAAGCCAATGCCTGGCTGCCGGTGTCTGTGGCTGTCCTTGTGGGTGGCAGGCGGCATGCTGGCAGCTGGCCGCGTCGCGAGGAGGGCAGTGGCCGTGCGTCCCCCACGGCCGGTGCACACTGTCCAAGCACAGCGTTCTCCCTGCTCCTTGAGCCCTTCCTGCCCTCGGAGGTGGAGCTGGTAATGACAGCGATGTTTTGGGCCACTGTGTCCCGTGCTCCCGTGCTCCACGGCTCACGCAGGAGGAGGAAAGGAGGTCCTGGGGGGAGACTTGGGCAGGCGGTGTGAGCCAGGGTGGCTGCAGTGGGGAAGCCTGGGTCCTGATGGCCGATTGTCAGCGAGAACAGCGTCCCTGTAGCTTTAGTTTCATGGCCCCCACTCACCCTCCCAGCTGTCCTGCTCTGATGTCACACACAGTGGCAGGAACCACGGCCTGCAGCATTGCCTCCTGCTAGACCCCGCCCTCACAGGTTCAGCCTGAGCCTGCATCTCCTTCCCTGTGCGCTCAGGCTCACCGTAAACCTCCCCAGGCTGCCGGCTTCTTCCGGGGGCCAAGCTTCTCCTGGCCACGTGGGGCTGGAGTCCCTTGGAGATCCTGCTTCTGTTTCGGGATGGTGTATCAGCCCTTTGGTCATGCGAGGTCCTGACAGCCCCAGAAAGCTGTGAGGGCGACCCTGGGATCTCTGCCCAAGGACCTCCCTCTCTTTCCCGTCTCCCACATGTTGCTTTGCACATGCATACATGTGTGCGGATGTGTATGTTTGTGCACATGTGTGTACATCTGTGTGTGTATGGCTGTTAGTTCATCTTTTATTTTTTTAGGGAAGGGTCTTCAGGGTCTCACTACTAGATTGGACTCATAGTGACCCACCTGTTTACAGACTGACAAGAGCTGGGATTACAGGTGCACCCCACCTCGCCCACTCTCAGTTACTGTCTCAGCACACTCTGGAAGTGGATTGAACCCCTGGCCCCTGCGCCTGTTTGTAGGCTCTTTGCGTGTGTGTGTGTGTGTGTGTGTGTGTGTGTGTGTGTGTGTGTGACAGCTTTCTGATTTCCCAGGCACACTTTCTCTAATCTTTTGTCTTTTTTGTTAAATTTTCTCTTATAACTGCTTTTTATTAGCTCTCTCTCACTTCCTAATCGTCTGTAACCCTTGAAGCCAGTAGCAATGCAGAGTAGAGGCCTCCCACAAGCATGCTGAATTCAACTGGAATCCATGAGCTTCACAGCACCCCAAGGACATCAGGCTCTTTCATGCAGTGTCATTGCCACAGTACTTTTGGGTTTTTGAAAAATTAGATTAACCCCAATAATTACTTTAAGAGTGATTTGTATAGCATAAACCACTCAACTTGAAGCCTATATTCACTTGCTAACATTTTAAAAATGTGGAACCCATGACCTCAAGTTTGGGTTCCCTGATTGAAATTCTTGGTTTTCTTTCTTGCATAATCATACATTGGATGAATAATTTAGGACTTGTAATTTGAATTTCAACACAGAAGGAGAACTTATAAACAGTTGGAATGTGATTGGAGTGTAGTCACTATCTATTAAAATTCCTCCAGTTCCTAATAATTGTCTCTATTAATTGAACTGTGATTTTTTAGCCCTACACTGTCCAGTGTAATAACTGTTGGCCGTACATGGTTACTGAGCCCTTGACATGTGGTCAGAATGTAGCAGTGAGTCAGGCAGAATCAGAGAAGGTGCACTGGGCTTCCAAAACACCCCAGAAAGACATAAGAAACCTCACTGGGCATGATTTTATGTTGAAACAGTAGGTTAAGCCGGCAGTACTGGGTTACATGTACTGGACTATTAAAGTCAACTTCAGTGGTGGCTTTTTACTTTTTAATGTGACTGCGGGACCATGCGTGCCCCTCTGGCTTGCGTCTCAGTCCTGCTGGATGGCAGTACGTTAGCGGGCCATGATGTCCGTTCTTGGCCACTCTCCCTCTTTCACAGAGAGGACCAGTCTTGCCATTTTGCCTCTAATGTTTTAAATGGTCTCAACACTAAATTGGATAGCTATTGTTAGAAGTATAACCGTCATGGTTGGGTCTGCAGGCAAACACGCTGAACTTTGACAAGGGAACGAATGCTGCCAGGGCTCCCAGGGCACCTCATGGCCTTGGTGCCAGGCCGTACTGGGCAGCCGGGCAGACGGAAGTGCCTGCGCCTCTCTTGGGAGGTTGCGGAGGACTGCTGCCCCTGGACCCTGGGCCCGGTGTCCGAGCAGCAGCCGCTGGCGATGCTTTCTGTTTGATGCACTGTTTGAAATGATGACATCACTATTCCTTTTTCCATAAGTTTTCCTGGCAACCTCAGAACTGTACACTGGCGAAATGCAGTTGGGAATATTCTTAGGAAGTTAAAAGCAAGTCTTTTTCTGCTATGGAAAAGGGAAGAAAGTAACAGTTGTCTTAATGCAAGTGGGGACATAGGTTGGGCCAGTGGGCCCCTAGCAGGCTGTTGGGCACCGGCTGCTCACTTGGCTTTGGGCTCAGATGGCACCTTGGACAGGCACTTGAGCCTAGCCCGAGGTGACTGCAGTGTAGTCGTCCTCATCTCACGGACTCCAACGTGAGCTGCGGGTAGTGAGGAAGACCCACTCCCACATTAGAAGACAGCCGGTCACCCAGCCCTGCCCGGCAGAGGGCCAGCAGGCTGCAGGTTGGGTGCTGCCTGTGTGCATGTGAGAGGTGCTTCACCTCTGGCTGTGGCTTGGGTAGGAAGCCCCAGCTGCCTTGTCTGCCCTGGGGGAGGGGATGGGTGGTGTGGAGTGCACATGCTTGGTCTATGCCTGTGGCTGCCTTGTGCCTGTCTATGCATGCTGCTGTCCTGTGCCACTGCCCTGAGTCTGTCTGCATAGGCGGCTGCTCTGTGCCTGTCCACACATGTGGCTGCCCTGTGCCTATCTACGCATGTGGCTGCCTTGTGCCTATCTATGCATGTGGCTGCCCTGTGCCTGTCCACGCATGTGGCTACCCTGTGCCTGTTCACGCATGTGGCTGCCCTGTGCCTGTCCACGCATGTGGCTGCCCTGTGCCTGTCCAGCTGCTCTGTGCCTGTCCACACATGCAGCTGCTCTGTGCCTGGCAGCTCCTTGCACTGGTGAGGCTCCTGAGCCAGGTGCATGACACCTGATACCCTGAGCCACAGGCTAGAGGCAGCCTCCCTCTGGTCATCTCTTGCGTGGCCTCAGCACAGAACAGGCTCCGGAGGGTTGGGTGCTGAGGACTTGGGTGCTTTTAGCCAAGGCAAGTGGGGTCTCAAAGATCCAATCCTGACTTGAGCATAGGCCGCTCAGGAGCCAAGGGGAGCACCATCAAGTGTGACTTCCGGGGAGGACATTTCTCGCCAGATCCTTCTGCACAGCACTGTCGCTTTGCCTGCAGGTGACAAGAAGGAAAAACAGCCACAAGGAGTACACATGCAGCTGGGCACTAGCAGGAGACTTATTTTGACCGATGGTCTCAGGTTTCAGGCCATGTCACTGGCCCCTCCACCCTGGCTGAGGGTGACACCATGCACCGTGGCAGGGGCATGTGTGTGTGTGTGTGTGTGTGGGGGAACTGCCCACTTAATGCCACCTGGGAAGGGAAGAGGGAGGGAGGATGGGCCGGGGACCAGTCTCTCCATCACAGCCACACCCCAGTGACCTCACTTCCTCCTGCTAGGGCCCGACTCTTAAAGGGCACGCTTTCCAAAGCAGCATGCTGCTGACCAAACCTCTGCTGAACAGGCCTTTGAGAAGCCCTTCAGATCCTAGCCCTAGCTCAGCAAAGTTGTCGTCCACTGAGGTCTCTCCTCATATGTAGTTCTTTACCTTTTTGGAAGAAGTGTCTTCCACTTGCACGCCCTTGCCGTTTGCAGGGCTAGGCACACCGCTTCAGAGACGATCTTGAAGCGCTTCCTTCCTCGACTCGTTTTGCTCGCTTCCCACCATAAATGCTGCACGCTGTGGCCACAGTTGCCCTTCTAAAATACGTTGCTGTGATGGAGGCTGGAAGTAGCACCAGGCGTTGGCCCTTGGGGTTCTAATGCTATTATCTGCTCTTTGTTTCCACCTGCCGCGGGTGGAGACTGCCTTGGGGCTGGAGATGCAGGAGGCACAGCTTTCTTGGCATCTCTGCGTGTCTTCTGAGGCGCTGCTGAGGATTCGTGGGCTCCACAGCACTCGAATCGCAATGAGAATCATGTACACGTCCCTGGAACCACCCTGAACTCTAGCAAGTGACTGTCCAGCTTGCGGATGGCCAAGTCCGCTGCATCACGGGCCCGCCTGTGCCTTCTTGCTGCTCTCCAATGTGCTGCGTCTCACCTCCCCAGGAGGACAACTTGGGGACTGATGGACAGAAATGGCAAAGAAAAAGTAAAATTCCAGGTACCTCTGGACCGGCTACCACACACACTCGCTCCCATGCCCTCCCCTCCCGTCCGTGTCAGGGAAATCCCTGGTTAGACCCTGGGTTGTAGCCCCGGTTTCCTTTCGCGTGGCTCTGTGAACTGCCTGGGTTCCTCCTACGCTCCTGGGCTCAGCTTTCTCGCGTTTTCTCCCTTAAGGGTTCTTTCATTCAAGTTAACACTCTTGAAAAGCTCTGCATCTAAAACAGGCAGAAGCAGGAATGCGCTCTGTGCCTGCACGTGCTGTGTGTGTGCGCTCAGTGTCAGAAGTGGTGGGGGCACACACAAGACGTGATCGCCTGCTTCTTGTCCCTTGAGGGTGGAGACGCTGCAAAGCCATGCCTTGAGCTAAGTAATTTCGTGAGGCCCTTCTATTGAGGATGTCCCCTTGTGGGTCTAGCCATAGATAGGTAAGACGAGTAAAACAGTAATGAGCAAATACTGGCCTAAGTGTTTTCATTTTAACCATGCTGTTTTGCTTTTAAATACAGTAAAAGTCTCTCTTTGTAAATTGGTAAAAGGGCCGACTTATAGACAGCTCTCCTGAAGCGGATAGTGTGGGCAGGCGCCTGCTTCTGGCTTTGGGAGTGGGTCCAGGGTAAGAAACAAACTCTTTCTCTGGCTGTGTTCACAGGCTGGCGGCTTGGTTCTCTGTGGGTCTTGGAATAGGCAGGTTGAGCTGCACTGCACGCAGAACACATTTCCTGCCTTGTAAGGAGCAGTACAACCAGAGCCTGCCTGAGGCCTGGCTGGATTGCCAGCACGGTATTCATTCTATTGGGAAGTGATTCTTGATGAAGACCCATTACCCTCCCCAGGTTGCCAGCTGAGGCTTGTAAGGATGAGGTCACTCCAAGACAGTCTAGCAAGCGCGGCTCCAGCCTCTGGCCCTCATCTTCAGCCTTGATTCTAGGTTGGAGACCCTCAGTCCCCAGGATGAGAACCCCAAGGCTGTGGAGGCAGTTAGATGAGACAGTGAGGTCAGAGAGCATGGAGCTGGCACCTGGGGACAGCCAGTGAGTGCTGGTCACCTCTGTCCTCACCACTCTCTCAGGGACAGCATGAGAGCCTGCCACTCTCTGACCCAGCTTCCAGCTTCCCACAGCTGAGTGTTCAACTGAGCTGGGCTTACATGGACTCCAGAGAGACGTTCACTTCCGTATGAGTGTGTAGGACCACTGTCACCGCCGCCCCGATGGGAATGGCTCTGGACAATGACCTGCCTTGGCATCTCAGCTTCTTACCTAGAGTGAGGAATGCACAGGAGGCGTGCTTGTGGAGAAAGCTATTCACCCAGACTTACTCTGAAGTTTCATAAGCGTGAAGAGTTCACAGAAGCTGCTAGAACAAAGATGACAGAACGCTGCCATTCCCGTGTTATGGGGAGGTTACTCAAGGTCACATAGGTGGGCCATCTTTCTTTCTCCAGCAACAAAAGTATCCAGATGACTACCTATTGGCCACGTGCAACGTGATATTCTGATGTGTGTGTATTGCGAATGGCTATATCAAGTTAATTAGCACATGCCTCACCTTTCACAGTATTATTTTTCTGTAGTGAGAACATCTAAGATTTACTCTTTTTGTATGACATAGTCTGACTTCTCACTCTCTTGAGCTCACTTCTCCTGCGTAGTTGTAATTTTGTGCCCCTTGGCTCTTCGGCCAACATCCCTCGGGGCTCCTCACCCCATGGTTCTGTCTCTTTAGGCAGTGCAGTGTTGCCCGTTTGCTTTACAGAATCCAGTGGTGGCTTTGAAAGAGATAAATGCTGCTGTGCGTCGACATAGCCCAAGCCTTCCCCAGAGCTCTCCACAGTTTTTTCAGAAAATAAGGGAAACATTTAGCTGTCTCCAAGCAGGGCAAGGATGGCGGTGACCCCGCATTATCAGTGAGACACGAGTAAGGGTTTGACCTTGAGCTTGACCTCTACTGCTCAGGAGGTCAAGGCCCCTGTGGTCAGGCAGGGTCATGGCCCCCACACCCTAGCAAGAATGGGATTTCAGAGTTGAAAGCTGGGGGTTGGAATTCTAACTCTTGCCACTTGGCAGCCACGCCCCCTCCAATGAGTCATGTAGCTGTTCTGGGCACCAGTGTACGTAAGCGTAAAACAAAAGCGATGAACACCTCACTTGTCAGTCGCGTGGGGCCCGGTGCAGTGTGGCCAGCATCGGCCTCGGCGCTCTGCCTCCTGTGGAGGGCATGTTCCACGACACTCAGCAAAGAACCAGGTCCGTGTGCGCTCCTTTCCCAGGATATGGAAAGGCTGCTTTCCATGTGAGGCCTGCATCGCGCCAGGCCAGGACTCTGACCGCATTGCGTCTACTTGGCTCCAGGATCCCTGCAGAGCAGTGAATGCCACTCGCTGACACCTCGCTGGGCCTTTAGTTGTCACCTGTCGACCTGGAATACTGGCTCCACCTCACACTCCACCGCGAGAGCACTCACACGAGCGCAGCTGGCTCTCAACTGTTAGGGTTTTGTATTTACGAGTTCACCCACTTACTAAAAGGCCCATAGCCATCACGTGTCATCTTGGCCATTCACGTGTATGCATGCATGGACAGTGAGCATCTTAGCTGGAGCCCGCAGTCCCAGCTGAGGTCCAGCACCAGGTGCCCTGTCTGTTTGTCCCAGCTCTCCTAAAGGTAATGAGGGTCCTCTCTGAGACTTAGAATGGCCACGCCTCCACATCTTTGTGCTTTTCACTGGTGACTTAGTTGCCAAATGCAGCTCCGAGCTCATCCCTGGAACTCTGCTCAGTGCTGGAACTCTGCTCAGTGCCGTTCTGGGTCGACGGGTGGGGGTGGGGATGGGTAGGGACATGCGACGCGCCAGGCAGGGGGAATAAGTGAGTTAGAGAAGCTTCGTTCGGGTGCGAGTGCTACTTGCTCCAGTGCACTGCGGAGGCTTTAACAAGGAGCCCCAGGAGAGGCTGGCAGTGGAAATGCACATCAGGTACGGCTGTGCAGCGGGCACTGGATGGAAACGCTGCTAGCGGAGATGCCCAGGAGCCCGCTTGTATTTCTCTTAGGAGTAGTGTTTAGTATGTGTCCAGTTCTCTTGCTGACTTTCTAAGACATAAGTACTGCAAACCAGGAGAAATTAGTTACATCGGAGAGCAGTGTGCTAGGGGCTGCGCATGCGTCTTCTATTATCACATGCAAGCAGCCCGGGAAGGTCAGTGCTAACATCACTTCTGGGTTACAGAAAGCAGATGGCGGGCAGGACACGGTGGCTACTGGTGGTGGGCTGGGTCAAGCGCCAACAGAAGCTGCTGTACGGCCAGCTTTCCACGTGGCCATTAGCAGGCTAACCTCCCTTTTCTCCTGTATCCCTGGACACAGGCAGTTAAATGTAGTACATCTCAGCAGTGTCAGACGCCTGTGACAACACCTTCAGATGTGTGACAGGGCTTGTCGTAAGTGTCCCTCAGTCCACGTCACAGTAACTGGCGCTGAAGTGAGGGCCTCGAACCGTGGCTGGTTGCCATCAAGGTCAACTCGACTCTCAGAAACATGTCACCACACTGCCAGCCCATAACAGGGGTCATTTGGACCCTTGGGGTCACCTCAATCCTGGCTGTGAAGTGGCAGGGCCGTGGCCCGAGAGCCAGCCTGAGACTTAGTTGGACATAGCTTCTTTACAACAAAAAGTGGGGAGAGTGGAAAAAAAAAACAAACAAAAAAAACCCACCCCAGCCCCTGATCCTGGATCCTGTGTTCCAGGGCTCTCGCTCCCGGCTCTCGCGCCTGACCCAGCTCTCCTGTGCCTACCATGTCACCTTCACATCAAAGCTGCCCTGTGGCGTCAGCAGCTTCTGAATGTGAATAACGTGATTTACATTCCTTTGATTTAATATAATGATTACGCTTCTTTATACATTGTTCCAACTCACTGAAATGAAACAATACGTTGTCTTGTAAATCCTTTGTCTTTTATTAGTCATTTTCCCCTTCCAAATTTGCTTCGCTTTGGCAAATGAAAGAAAGATAAATTTTGCTTTGATTTGGTTGCATGGAGAGCTCTCAGGGGAATTAAAACATCAGTTAAGCAGCCCGAGGGAACTGAGGGGGGAACAGGAGTTAGGTTAGTGGGAGCAAATTACCTGTGGCTGTAAACCAACAGGGACGCAGGGTCCTTGCCGCTCTCACATAATCACCTCAGGCTTTGGCAGCAGCGCTGCACGGGGTTCTGTGGGCCTGTGCTTCTCCACCACTGAGTCTGGGCTCACATGGTGAACATAGACTTCAGCCAGTCCAGGACGGGCTGCGACTTGAGGGCGTCACAGCTCCTTCCTCACCCTCCTCCCCTTCGAGGGACCCACAATCCATCCTTAGTGAATCTCTCAGTTAAGAAAATATGAAAGCAAAAAAGACGTAAAGGGAGGCTTCAAAAAGTCAAGGCTCCCAAGGCAGCGGCTTCCTTAACGTGGAGATGGGAGGAGAGCATCGAGCTCGGAAAGAAGGAGCTGGAAGATCCGCTGGGGGCAACCGCAGCCCCTGCCCTTGGAGAGGAGGAAGAGTGGAAGGGGGGTGGGGTGCTTGGGACCAAGCGTGGGCGCAGGGAGGAGGCCCGCAGAGTTCTGGGTGAAGGGGTTCTCTGCCTCTGCCTTCCTGTCCATCCGGGTCTGAGCCACGGGCTGGAAGCTGGACTTGGCCACAGTAGCAGCTCTGGACCCGTGAGTTCCAGCGAGGCCCTGGGCTCTTTGGTCCCTGCCTCCTTGACAGCACGAAGGGATGAATGGTCTCTGCTTGGAGTTTCTCGGAGGGCCGTGGCGATCAGTTAAGAGCACATGGAAAAGTGCTGCGTGATGCTGAAGAGGTTGGTGGAAGGGAGAGCCCGAGATGTCTGGTCTCGCTCACAGGAACGGGGCTCCTGCACCTGGCTTCACGTCAGACTAATTCAGGGTGTGCTTTGTGAACTACAGCTCATCTTCTTAGGCTGCACCCCGAAACTGTCAGGGATGGGGCTGGAGATCCTCTAATCATCAACACACAGCAACAGAAATGACATTGGAAGTGAAAGAATAAAAAGGCAAACGCGTGAGGTGGCGAGGACGGTGGATACGATCACTCGGCCTCGGAGTGCAGGCGGCTGGCCTTGCTAGTGCAGGGGTGACTGACTGACGCCAGCCTCCCGCAGGCTCTGCACGCTACGAGCGCTGGGGGCACGTCCCGTCAGCGAGAGGTCCTGACTCCTGAGAGCAGACCTCTGCAGCAGAGGAAAGGCAGGACTGGAAATACATTGTAAGGGCCTTCTCTGTGCCGAGTGCCAGGGGCCCTGTGACCTCCCAGGCCAGCAGACCCAGGCCTGGCTGTGCCCTGCGAACCCAGACCCGCCCCCTCTTTCTTCCTCCAGGTTGAGCTGGCTCCTGAACACCCCTCCTCCACAGAAGTCTTGGGGCTGAATCAGCTCATTCTGTTAGAGGCCCGGAAGAGGAGACAAGGTTTCATGGCGTAAGATTTTGCAATCCCAAAGAGTGAAAGAGGCAGAAAGGCGTCGCCTGCACTTCAGCCTGAAATCCGCGTGGGCTGAACGCAGCTCATCGCCATGCCCAGTTCGCCCTCACAGCGGGGGACGGCTTCTGCTGAAGTCAGAAGATCAGAGCGGCTTAGCCGCTTTCAGGCCTGTCGCTGCTCCTTTACTCTTTAAGGATCACAGCTGCCAGTTCCAAAGGACCCGCCGCCAACCGTCTGCACGCGCCCTCCCCAAGTCTGTGATGCGCTCATACTGGCGGCTCTGCAGAACCACTTCTTGGTGAGGCTCTCACCCACCGGCACAGCAGGGCGCTTCCCACCAGGGCTCTCAGGGAACATCAGAGGCAGGTTACAGATGCACCCTCCCTTGCTTCTGGTCGCTCTCGAAGCCAATGGGATTTTAACCTCATTACTTTATTTTATTATTATTATTACTTTTTTTGTCTTTTGAGACAGGGTCTCGCTATGCAGTTGAGGCTGGCCTTGAGCTCACTTTTGTAGCCCAGGCTGGTCTCGAACTCACACCAATCCTCCTGCCTCAGCCTCCCGAGTGCTGGGATTACAGGCGTGAGCCACCACGCCCGGCTTTTTTGCTTTTCAATAGAGTGACTCCTAGGTGAAAACATCCCTGGGTAAGAAACATTCCTGGATCCAGCTGTATCCTTCCCTGGGTTCCGAAAGGGAAGGTGAAGAGAAGCGGCACCTCAGGTCAGTTCAGAAGAGCAGGGGCTCCACAGGGATGCAGCCAGGGCACATCCGGATGCCAGAGCGGGCCTGCATGGCGGGCCTGCCACATAGGCTCGTCGTCCCCATGTTCTCATAATCACCATGGCCAAATCAATTCAAGCCTTCCTGCCGTCAACAGTACGTGACCAGACTCTGTATGGCCACCTGGTGCCACACAAAGTGCAGCTCCATTTCTCCTCCTCACCGCCCTCTCTAGCAGCGGCACATGGCAGGCTCCGCTCCTGTGCTCCCAGGGCACGCAGCCCGGGACTCCGTGTGGGGAGGCTGCCACTGCCTCCTTCCCCAGCCAGCCTGCCCAGCCCTCCTGGCAGAGGCTCTTGCTCCCAGCGTCCAGTTGAACCTGCATCCACCTCACCCTGCCTCCTGAAGCCCAGCTTCGCCCTCCGGCTCAAGGGCAGGAGCTCTGCTGGTGGGGAGTGGCTGGACCAGACCCTGGCCTGGCCCTGGGGCCCAATTCTGGATACTCTCCTTTTGCATAGTTTTCAAATTGTCTTTCACTCCTGCATTCTTTCAATTCCACACAATCCATCCTCTCTTTTCCACCAGTTTTTACACACTATCCTATTTTCAATTTTCATTTTTATCCTCCATGCTTGTGGTGCCCAGTGATTGCACTTTGTAGAGTGAGTCGCCAGACTTCTCCTGGAGGACAGCCAGCGGCGCTGCCCGCGTCTGCCCGCCCCTTGGCCAGGGAGCTTTGCGGTTTCTTTTTTGCCTTGCTCCGGAGCAGATGTCCTTATCAGCAAATAACTCAGTGAGACTGAGACGCAGATGCAAATGAAATTTCTTGCATGCTGTGTGAACAGCATCTTGATGAATACCAAGATTTCCAGCGGTTTGTTTTCTGAGTAGTTCACAACTAAAAATACTAACCCCCAACCTCCAACATTTTAAATTACACTCATTTTCACAGTGACATAAAGTCATCCTGCACTGCATTCGATGACCTTAAGGCAGGTCATCCTTCAGTGTCCCGGGCCGTGAGGTAGCACTCTTTTTTTATTTCTTTCATATGGTCAAGGAGAAATTTAATTCCTCAGTGTTTTTGCAGGATATGTGCTGGTTTTGGTGAAGTCTGCTGTCTTTGCCATAAAATACAGGGCCTTGTAGCTAACGAAGAATCTGGAAGCTATAATTGATTAACGTGGTCCAAGCACAAATGCTATCTTGCTGTGGAGGGCGGTTGTCGCTGTAGGGTGCCTGCTGGAACCTGCAGCTCAAGCAGAGCTGGGGGGCGGGCGCACTGCTGCTCAGGCTGCGCTGGCCGCGGATGGCCATGACATGGTGCCTCTGCTAGAACCGGCAGCTCGTACTGGTCGGGTCACAGAATTATAGTCCTCAGCCACGGGGTGCCTGAAAGACATTTATCTAGTACCCCACAACACACACACACACACACACATGAAATGATACAGGATTTCACTAGACAAGATAATAGGAATTCAGCAGTGGCTGTTATGCTGCACATTGTCTTTAATTGCTCACGTTGCCAGACATAGGTGTGCAAAATTGGTCCTGTTGCTTCTCTTATCTCTGCTGTCTGTGGCTTATTCTGGGGCCACACAGCCACGTAGTGTCCTTACGCCTTGGGGGCAGAGAGACTTCAGTTTTCCTTGCTGTCCCCAGCAAGTCCTCCCGAGGGGCTGGTGCAGAGCTCCTGCCTGGTGCGTGCTGCAGGCTGGGGTTTCCCAGTCGGGGTTCGGGAGCTCCAAGATCCTGATGCCCTCTGCCCTCAAGGTGGCCAGAGGACACCACAGGACTGGCAGTACCCATCCACCCCTGATTGCTGTGTGAAAACAGCGACCGTGTAGGTGTGCCCCGAGGTGAAGGGCATGGGAGCCGCCGGGCAGCGTCTGCTTCACACACTGTCTCAGCTTCCCATTGCCGCATCTCGGGCTTTCGCGCCGCAAGGGGACACATTTTATAAAGTCACTGAATCATGAGTCACCCCAAGAATCATTTGCAAAGAGTGCAGGAAGCCTGTCCACACACTGACGAGCCAAGAATCCAGCTGAGGGCCTGGATCCCTCAGCAGGGTCCTGCATGAGTCCAGCTGAAGACCTAGAGCCCACAACAGTGCCTCCCAGGAGTCCAGCTGGAGGCTGAGAGCCCACGGAATGCCTCATGCAGGGCCTCCTCGTGGATCTGGGCTGGAAAGGCCCAAAGGTCAGTGGTGGAAGCCAGGGGTCTGTGCCAGCAGGATGAAGGATCTGTGCCAGCAGGCTGTGAGGTCTGCACTGGGTCCAGAAGTGATGCTCAGAGTGAGAACTAGAGCTCCCCTGAAGAGAACCAGAGCTGTTCTCAGTGACAGTGAAGGCCTGAGCTCCTCTGAGGGTGAGGAAAGCTGGGCTGCCTTCAGGAAAGCCAATGCAACAAGATTCTGCAGGAGACCGAGCTGTGCGTCGCCTTCCCCTTGGAGCCAGGAGACCACAGTCAAAGTGAGCACCGAAGCTCCCCAAAACGAGCCACAGCCATTCTCAGCAATGACGAGGTGCCGAGCTCCTCCCCCAATGAGAGCAGTGCGACAAGGTGACCCAGCAGAATAGCCTGGGAGAGCCAGCGGCTCCCCAAATCTCCAACGGCTTCTCCTAACAGCCTCCCTAAAAACCTCTTCTCCTCTCCAGTTCTGCCTCTTACACTGCAGGCAGTCACCCCCAGGTGGCCTCCCGCCCCCAGCACCACACCAGTGCACTTCAGCTGGGCGTTACAAGTTGACCTTCAGGTGACAGTCCACCACACTGTACAAAACCCCGGAAGTAACAAAAAGAGGAAAGCTTCATTTTGCCTGAGAGTTTTGGGAGGTGTCAGTCTATGCCTGACTGACCCTGTGGCTTGGGACACCCACATCATGGAGGCAGTGTGTAGCAGAGGTGGCTTACCTCATGGCCCAGAAGGGAGGGAGAAGGGGGCAGAGGAGGAGGTGGGGACCAACAGCCTCTGCAGGCCACACTCCTGTGACTTTCCCTCCTCCCACAGGGCCCCTCTTCTGAAATGTTTCCCCACCACCCAGTGTGGTGTGGGGTGGGGTGCAAGCCCTCAGCTGGGGCCACACCCCAGATCCGAGGTGATGCGATGCCCCCTCCCTCCCAGTGGAGGGCTCGGGCTTCCTTTGCCACCTCCCACACTGCAGTTCTCCGTCCTGTCTCCTGCACTGGCCGCGAGTCCACGCTGGCTGCTCCGCCGTCGCCCTCTCTGATTTGTCTTGCACCACACCCTTGCCTGTGCCCTCTTCCACCCCTCGGCTGACTGTTTTCTTTCGTCACCTTTGCCCTCCCACTCGCCTCCTTTTCTGGAGTGGAAGCCTCCTGCCTGGCTTCTAGTCCCTTCTCCGCGAGGAAGCCTGTCCAGGCTCTGCTTCCAGTCCTGCGCTTTCCGCAGTGCCCTGCCCTGCAGCATCCACCAGACCCACTGACCTCGTTCTCCCCATCACCCCCACATATTCAGTGTGCTCCACGCCCAGGCCAGGGACCGCACAGCTCCTGCCTCGGTCCTCTGTGTCACGATGTGCTCTTTAGTGGGACTTGGGGTCCACTGCCAGCCACTCATGGGCGCGCTCTTGGACCTGCCCTGAGACATTCCCTCGCTACGTGGAGGGCAACCCCGTATGCAGCAGTGGTGGGGAGGCTGCCGGGCATGAGAAGCTGGAGCCAGGGCTCGCTCTTTTTATCTTCCAGCAGCTGGGATTCACTGGGAGTCACCCAGGTGGAGTGAAGCGGGGAACAGAGCCAGGTGGGCTGACTTTGGCCAGAGCCCTGTGCCTTGTTTGGGTAATAATGTAAGGTAACCTGGCAACTGCCCCAGGGGCTACAGGATGGCATCTCTCTCTAGTGCCACTGGGCGTCGGGGGCTGTGTACAGGGAGCGGGTAGGAGGAAGTGATGACAGCAGGAGGGGGCACTGAAACCCTGGTGTCCCTTGGGCCTTCCGTGTGGCGGGCAGGAAGGGCCGGGACGGGCACCTGCTCCGCCCCTCTCGGCTACAGTACCCGCCACGCGTTGTGTGTGCTGGACGGCTGGCCCGGCTGGGCTTGGTGTGTCCGGCTGTGCTCCTGGGTGGGCTGGGGAGCTGGCGTGTAGCTGAGGCCAAGCTCCGAGGGAGAAGCCACGGTGTAGGCGGTGCTTTGGCCTGGCTCGCTGACCTCTAACAAAAAAGGAGAACTTTTCTAGAAATCGTGGTGCGGGGACCCTGCCCATGCCACACAGGGGGGAAGCAGCGGAGTCCAGGCCCGACGCCGGCCTTGGGAAGCCATTTAACTTTCCTGTGCTTCCGTCTTCAAAACAAGACATCATCACGGAGGTAAAGACGGCGAGCGAGCGTGATGAGGCTCAGTAGGGGAAGTGGCTGCTTACTAGAGCTACTAGGGACCAGGGGTGGGGTTCTGTACCGTTATTCTGGAATTTTACAGACCCCAATGAGTTAAGATCTACCTCTTTAATCAGTCACACCTCAGGGGTCAGACAGAAAAGGATCTCATGAGGCCTTCTGGGGGCATGGGGACTGTGACAGCCTGCAGGTGTGAAGGAAGAGCCCCCGTCCCAGCTTGTCCCCAAAGACGGGTGATCCACAACAGTCTCATGCAACAAGGGCGGGAGAGTGCGCGGAGCCCACGAGCGGTGGACTGGGGCCGGAGGAACGGTCCCAGGGGCCTGTGTGCCTGTGCGGCCTGGGAGCCGCGGCGCCGCGGGGTGACGCGGCCCTTCGGTGTGGAAGGAGACAAGAGCGGGGTGCGCGCGCGTGCGGGCTCCCAGCCGCGCAGGGCAGCTCGCTCTGCTGGCCTCGGGGTAGAAATGTGCACCTGCTTATCACTTAATAAAAACACCCTTGAGGACCAAGGCCGCAGCGCAGGCTTTTCAGCCTCTCTGAGGAATTCTGCAAGTGTCAGAGGGCTGCGGGAGTAGGCTGGGAAGCTTGCGCCGTGACTCGGTCGTGTGCTGCCCGCTCTGTCCCTGGCAGATGCGATTTGGCTGGACCCTTACAGGGCACAGCAGAGAGGGAGACGTCACTGAGCTTCCACAGAGCCTGGACTCCCCGGAAGTGACGATGGTGGAAGCCAGCCCGCCCCGGAAGGCGGGGCGCTGCACCGCGAGTCGGCTTTCTCAGAGTCCGTGGCTCCCCCGCCTGGAAGGCGTTGGCCGCGCGATCTGCGACCGCTGTCGGAGTCACAGATGCACGTCGGACTTCACGTGGTTGCAGACAGGCAAATGACGCAAAGTAATCGTGTCATTATTGTTTTTAATTTATAAAAAGTTTAGGAGATAAAAATAGTTTAAAAAAGAGAAAGAACTGCTACAGAGCTTCAGTCAGCAAAGTGATGGGAGTTCAGCGATGGCTGCCATGTTGCCTGTTGCTATTTGCAAGTTGGCTGTTCAGGCTACCAGATATAAGCATGCAAAGTTGGTTAAAACCAAAACCCAAAACAAGACAGAACAAAACAGCTCAAAAAATTAAGAAGAAAAACGTAAGCATTGACTTAGCTGCTTTCAAGAGGCCAGTAGACATCAGCAGTAGGATTCTCCAAGCTCTCCTGCCCAGATCCGGGTGCACACTCCCCCAATCCTTCCTGCTCCTCTCCTCCCCCACCCCATCCAGTTGCTCCCTCCCTCTGAACGGTTGCTGCCCTGCCTGGTGACTGGGTCCCTCCCCCCCCTCCCCCCCGACAACCTCTCTGGCTGTGAGCTCACCACCCACGGGTGGACCCGTGGATAGTTGGTGTCCCCATGACCCGCGCTTCTCCAAAGCCCATCTGCCAGCTCCTGGGAACATTGTTCAATAAAGAATTTCTAGAGAAAGAATAGAATTCAGGAAGATATCCAGGAGTGCAGTGAGTTATGAATGAAATTAAGATTGAGGCTGAGAATGAAAGATTGGGAAAGTAGGCAAAGCGCTAGAACTCAGATCTCAGGGTGCAGAAGGCTTGGTGTGGGCCTGAGCCGGCAGGGCCGAGGGCAGAGAATCCCGGCCTGGCAGGGCCACCCACCCTGGGCTCTGAGCAAACATTCCTGTCCGTTCTTTCCAGAAACCACGGTTTCTCCCGACACAGCCTGGGAACAATGTCACTCAGATGGTTCTCTGTAGCCTCTGCTCAGAGGGGGAAGGGCCTTGCTCAGCCCCTCATGGGTCTCACGCGAGGCCTCACTCTGACATGTCCCACAGAAGTCCCTGCCAAGGAGAGCCATGGCCGCTTGCTCCAGGAGAGCTCTCTGGTGGCTTCCCCATTGCTAATGGCAGGGCAGCAGCCCCTCAGGAAGCCACACCCCTAAGGCAGTGCAGTCGGACACACAGCACTCTTCTCCCTGCCACCCCTCCACTGTGTGGCTCAGAGCCTCTGACCACTGCATGCACTCTGATCTCCGAAGCTTCACTTAACTCATTAGAAAATGGGACGATTGGCTCATGGGCTTGCCTTGAAACTATTGACAAGAATAGATCTGATGTGTCTGCCTTTGTCACCTGAAGCACAAGGCAAGGCCAGGGGCCGTAGCCAGACAGCTGTCACAGAAGACCCAGCCTCCCTCTCTTTGCTGATTCCCAACAGCTGACAGACTGGGCTTGGTTTTGTAGGACCACTGAGGCAAAATGACAGTGACCACACAGGTCAGCAAGGCCGGCGAGGCTGTGTCCATGCTAAGTGCAGCCCACCTGAGAGGGCAAGGGTGGGTGGGGCTGGCCTGCTCCTCGCGGGGGTGAGTGAGGAGTGGCCACAGAGGCCAGGCACCTGGTCCGCAGCAGGAAAAAAGGGGCTCACTTACATCTTGGTGACATGGCCCTGTCCCTGTAGGGTCCTGTGGGAATAGATGCTCCCAAGTGTGTGGGATTTAGCTAGGACAGGGACCAGCTGGGTGAGGATGGGCCAGGAATCAGGGCCAGGGTCCTTTTAGGGAGCAACAAAAAGGAAGAGGAAAAACTGCAGAGGTAGAGAGGCTGCAGTGATACCCCATGAGCCAAGAGGGATTGTGGGTGGCAGGCAGCCAGGTGGGCACGGAACCTTCCCTCTCCATGGCTCCCAGCCTAACCCTCTGTGGACACCTAGACCAGTACGGCAGGTGCTTGACCAGCACTGGGGACGCTGACCTGCACTGGGGACCCTGCCCTGCACTGTAGACACTGTCCTGTTTGGGGCCATCCTGAGCTGCACACAGGCGCTAGCACTGTGTGACCCCCCTGGCTCAGGCCTCCCAGCAGTGCTCTTCCCTGGCTTGCAGCAAGCCAACCCTTCCTGTGGGTTCTTCTCCCCGTCTTGGTGGGGCAGTTGCTTCTCTTCAGACCTCAGTGATAGAGTCATGCTAGTGCTTGTTGAAAATATGCAGCACATACTGAAGGCACAAATATGCATACACACACACAGCCCATCTTCACGGTCAAGACTGTTTCCAGGAGAGTGCTGAAAGGTCCCCGCAGAGCAGGACCATTTCAGCCAGGAGTGGCCAGCTTTACGCGAGCCTGCAGGCTGTGCCCCTGGAGGCTGTGCCCCTGGAGGCTGTGCCCCTGGAGGCTGTGCCCTTGAAGGCTGTGGCCCTGCAGGCTGTGCCCCTGGAGGCTGTGGCCCTGGAGGCTGTGGCCCTGGAGGCTGTGCTCTTGGAGGCTGTGGCCCTGGAGGCTGTGCCCCTACAGGCTGTGCCCTTGAAGGCTGTGCCCTTTCAGGCTGTGCCCCTGCAGGCTGTGGCCCTGTAGGCTGTGCCCCTGGAGGCTGTGCCTCTGGAAGCTGTGCCCCTGAAGGCTGTGCCCCTGCAGGCTGTGCCCTTTCAGGCTGTGCCCCTGCAGGCTGTGCCCCTGGAGGTTGTGGCCCTGCAGGCTGTGTCCCTGCAGGCTGTGCCCCTGGAGGCTGTGCCCCTGGAGGCTGTGCCCCTGCAGGCTGTGCCCTTGGAGGCTGTGGCCCTGGAGGCTGTGCCCCTGCAGGCTGTGCCCTTGGAGGCTGTGCCCCTGCAGGCTGTGCCCTTGGAGGCTGTGCCCCTGGAGGCTGTGCCCTTGAAGGCTGTGCCCCTGCAGGCTGTGCCCTTGAAGGCTGTGCCCTTTCAGGCTGTGCCCCTGCAGGCTGTGGCCCTGGAGGCTGTGCCCCTGGAGGCTGTGCCCTTGAAGGCTGTGCCTCTGGAGGCTGTGGCCCTGCAGGCTGTGCCCCTAGAGGCTGTGCCCCTGGAGGCTGTGCCCTTGGAGCCTGTGGCCTTGAAGGCTGTGCCCTTGGAGGCTTTGGCCCTGGAGGCTGTGCCCCTGGAGGCTGTGCCCCTGGAGGCTGTGGCCCTGCAGGCTGTGGGTAGTGCTGCCCCCCTGGCCCAGAGGCCCCAGGAGCCTGGCTCTGTGCTGCACTGCACGCTCTGGGTGCAGCAGATGCCAGGCAGGGCAGGCCAAAGGAGTGGCCGAGCATGGTCCTCCTGGATGTGGGCTGGCAGGGCAGCACACGGTTTTGGGGACAGGAGGGGTCTGCTTGTAAAACTAGCTGTAAAATTTACACTTCTCCTCTTCTTAAATTATTGATTTAAAACTAAAGAGCCAATAAAAACAGGTCACCTCAACAGCAGTGAGATTTGGCCGTCATCTGAACTGCTCTCTTCGCAGTTGCGTCAGTTTTCTTAACACGGATCCATTTGTCACAGAGCCATTTATGCAAAGTGTCATTACATTGCACTGCAGCTGAAGGGTCACACTTCTAAGCTGTTAGGTAAGCGCAAAGGTATTGCAGCTAGGCGTTTCCTCCCACTTGGTGCCACATTCCTTTTCTCTCATATTTTAATTTTGTTTTCATGTTTAATAGCATGATTATAAATATATATGAAACTCCATGGAGGCAGATTTCCGCCGTATCTCTTTCCAAGTCATTATTAGTGTGTGTGTTTATTTTTGCAATACTTGGAGTTAAACTCAGAATCTTTACTCCCAGCTACGTCCCAAGCCTTCTACTGTGCTTTTTATTTTGGGGAAGACCTTGCTAGATCATCAGGTAGTGCAGGCTAGGCTCCAGCTTGCGGCCGCCGCCGCCCCGGCCTTGGCCTCTGGGAGTACTGGGATTGCGGTGTGCGCCCCCGCATCTGGGCTGTCGGGACCCCTTCCCTTCATTATTGCCCCCCCATCCTCCGCCCTTAGACCTTAGAGGAAACTGCTGCGCCACCTGCGGTCCTGAACCCCCGCCCCGACTGCCCCGGACACTGCGCTGCCGCCCCCGCGCCCGCCTTCCAGGCGCTGGCTGGTGCACCTCCTTCTCACCTGGGCCATGCTCTCTCAGATCCTTGGGTGACTCACTGCTTGAGCCACCTCCTCCGCTCAGTGTCCTCTCCCTGGGGACATGTTCCTGACTGCACCATTTAGCCCCACCCCCAGCCTGCCTTCTCCTCTCCAGCGCTGGGTCCCGCCCAGGGTGCCCAGCGCCCAGCGCCCACCACGTGGCTCACAAACTGTGCCAATCCCAGTGTGTTCACGGCCTGTACTGCTCACTGCGGCTGACCGCCGAGGTCAGGCCTTTGTTTTCTTCTGCACGGCTGTAACTCTGGAGCACAGCATCCTAAACCTTTCCAGACTCCAGCAGCCAGCTGGTGCTGAGGGCTGCTGAAGTAAGTGTCTGGGGGTGGTCAGAGCCGTGGCCTGGTGGCTCCAGTGCCAGGACTTGCCTTAGCCACTTTCCAGCGGCTGCAACGCACCTCTCATGCTTCTTGGTCCATAGCCTGTTAGCTCCAAGACAAGATGACATGGCAGAGGGGCACAGAGGATGAAACTCTGAGAGGAGCCAGGAAAGGGGAAAAACCCTTCCACAAGGGCCCCTTCTTCCTGCCAGCCCCGTCTCCCAGCAGGAAGTGGGCTGTGAACCTCACCCTCCAGTCACCTTCCACCCCCTTTGTGCCCAGAAGGCTCTTGGGGACCATCAAGTCATGAACCACCACAGCACGTGGCTGGGAATTCCCCCGACGCAGCCTTCCCTTAGCGGCCTGGCTTCCTCACACCCCGTTCTCTCAAGAAGACGACCGGTGGGAAAGAGAAGGAAAGGCTGGGTGTGACTTGGAGGTTGTGTGGGACCATCTCCCGGCGGAGGTGCTGACCGGAGACATGGGGCTTCCATGGGGCACCAACAGGGGCACCCACATAGGCAGCATGATGGGCTCAGGAGCCAGGACTCTTTGCTCCCCAGGGACATAGAGGGGGAGAGGACAGGGTGTGAAGAAGCTGAGACAGGGCCTCTCCCCCTGTTCTCTCCCCTTTCCCTGTCATGAGTAGCACACCACGACCTTTCCCGTGTTTAGCACGAACACTGCCCTCCTTAGCCGTGGGGACAGTAGGAACTGGTGTGGGTTCGGGAGGCTAGTTTGCAAGTGACAGCGTCGGTTACAAACCCGGCCTCCCGCAGGAGGTGAGGATCCAGGTTCCCCCAGCTGGGGCTGCTTGAGAAGTGCAGGGCTCTCGTCTTCTTTCATGAGGAGGCCCCTACTTGGGTCAGAACCATGGCAACAAAAATAAAATTAATGAAAACAACAAGGGTGCTGCTGCTGTTGCTGCTCAGGTCCTAGGGTCACAGTGGGCAGAGCACCTGGCGTGCCCGTCATAGCCCGGTGTCACCGCGTTGCCCACGTGCCATGAGCGCGGAGCTGTAGGAGACCTTGCTTTGTCCTTGGGTGAGAACTGCAAACCTTGGGCTGTTCTGGTCGCCGGCTGGCAACTGCATGCCCTGACATCACTTAAACCGCACATCATCTCAGCCTAGTGGTGAACAAACGCAGTCTGGGTGAAATGAAGAAGACAGGAAGGAAGCAGCGAGTGTCGGCGAAGGTCTGGAGCGGCCAGGATGCCTGCAGTGCCAGCGGGGCTGCCAGGGTTAAAGCCCATGGAGTGGCAGTGGCCAGGACCCGCCTCTCCCAGCCCACATACCTATACCCCATGGCCGCATGGACTCCACTTTAAGGTACAGGTGCCTGAGTGATGCCACCGTGTCTGGCTTCCTGCATGAGGAAACGTGAGGCACACTCTGCGTGTGACGCCCCAGCCACAGGCAGCTCCGGCTCCCACCTGCAGTGCAAGGTCAGGTGTGCAGCTGGACCCTGCAGAGAGTGAGACCCTAGCCCCGTGTGGGGACGGGGAGGCTTTCATGCACATGGCCCTGCAGGGAGGAAGCACCTTGTAGACTTAGCCTGGCGTGCACGACTGGCCAAGTCCCTGCCACTGCTGGAAAATCACAGAGGAATCACCCCGTGCTGAGCTTGTCACCCAGGGCTGCTCGGGGCTTCCCATTCCTTCACCTGTGAAGGTTACCGGGCTGTGTGTGTAACGTTCCAAAGAAGCAGTAGGAAATGTCTGGCCCTGCCGAATCAGAGCTTCCTGTTATGACCAGCCTACACGCCATGGAGCACTTGGGTTGGAGCAGGCTTACGCTCCTCCCAGCCTCACCCCTCGAGTAGCTGCCGTGACTCTGGGTCCCCTCTGGGAGCATCTGCTCACGGCCAGTGGAGTCCACCTCTTCTGTGCCCCCTGCCGTGTCCCCCCTCCCCCGCCATCTCTGGAGCTCACTGCAGAGAGGTGAAAGCCCGCCCACCCGTGTCCTTCAGCAGAAGCTGTGTCCTGCTGTGTGTCCTAGACGCCCTCCCCCTCCTGAGCACTGCCATCCCAGCAGGACAAGGAAGGATCCTGCTTCAGGTAGGGTGGGGGCCCCATGCAGCCTTGGGGGCACCAGGTGCCGACAGGCTCCAGAGGACCCTGCCCCCACTTGGGGCATGGGCAGAGAGGAAGTCCATGACACCATGGCAACTGCTGCATCCCCCGCTGGGGGTCCTCTGGAAAGGCTCTCCTTTCTGTGAGATGCAGACGCTCCCTCAGCACCTCTGTGCTCCTGCCAGGGTGCAGGCAAGGTGGCGGTGCTCCTGGGCTGCTTTTTGGGCAACTACGCATCTCATATTAAATTTTGACACCACGTCTACAACGCCCTGTGAGTACCCTGCAAGTACCAGCAAGGGCGCTGCCCTGTACCTGCTTGTGGCATCCACTGGGCCCGGCTGTCCTGGTGCCCTTGCTCTGCCATCTCCCTGCAGCCCAGAGGAGTTTGATGTCATCACAGGGGATGCAGCTCAAAGATGAGGAGGTTTGGTGGCAGGCTTTTCTTCTTTTTTTTCTGTTTTAATTTCTCTTTATGTTTGTCTTCAGGACTCAGATACAACCCAGGGGCTCTGCACAGAGCAAACTCCCAGCCCTTCCTAAAAAAAACTGTGCCGAGACAGGCTCCCAATAGGTCACCAAGTTTCTCAGGCTGGCCTCAAACTCATGACCCTCCTGCCCCAGCTCCCGCAGCATTGGAGTTACAAGTGCGCACCACTGTGTTGGTTTCTGGGCCAGCCCTGGGAGGTTCTGCGCACCCAAGCACAAGGACTGCTGCTGTCCCTGCCTAGGGAGCTTGTCGCTGGCTGGGAAGAGCCCTGGGGACACTGCCTACAGATCCCTGCCTGCTGAGAGGCCGCTCCTTGCCTACTCCAGGAGACCAGGGCCACCGTAGTTTAGACAGCTGGCTTTGCTCAGTGTGGCTCCATGGCTGCTGGAAGAGGTTGGCACAACACCTGGCTGCATGCGGAGAGGGACGGCAGAGTGGCCCTCCTGGTGCCTGAGGAAGGGGTGCTGATAGGCGGGCAGTGGGAGTGGAGCCAGAGCTGTCCCTCATGCCGCCCTGGCCCTGTACACAGCCCGCCTGGCTCCTATGTGAGAAGATTGCCCTCTTGGCCACTAAGGGACCGTGGCCACCTGCTTGTTGCTGGTTTCTGCCTCTATCTGAAAAAGAAAAAACAAGAATAAAAATGTTGTGTCTCAAAGGCTCCTGTGGACCTGCCTTATTGAGAAACTTGATAAATGTACAATTCAGTGTGGTCTTCCCAGGATTTGAAGCCAGCTCTGGAACCTTACCAGTTGAGAAGAGTACCGCGCCGGCTCCCTCGGCACCGGGCTGCCCCTCCAGCTGTGCACCGCTGGCCGCCCCTTCCCTGCAAACACACATGTGTGCAACCTTTTCAGAAGCGTGTTGACAGGCTCAAAAATAAAGCCAGCTCCATCCAGAGCAGCACGCAGTCATGGACGGGTGAAAAGCGACCAGGCTGGCTGTGTGGGCCGGGATTAGGGGGATCAGCTGTCCAGCCTCGCTGTGTGGGGCCAGGCTGGCCACCTCCTGGGCGGGGGCCCCGGCTGTTTGGGCAGCCGCCCTTGGTGAGGGTCAGGCAGAGCAGGGGGAGCGGCAGGGGAAGGCCGGCCGGGCAAGCACCCCTAGGAGGCACTGCTGGGGAGCAACGCCAGGTCCCGGGGTCCCGTGGGCAGCTGGTCCTGGTGGGGCCACGCCCTCCTGCGCCTTTCTCCTCTCACGTCCTCCCCTCTTTCCTCACGCTGGTGTGGAAAGCAGTTATCCCTTCCCTCAGAGAGGAAGACTTCACGTGCTTCCCACGATGGTGTCAAAACACAGCCAGGCACGGTGGCACACGCGTGTGACCCTGGCAGTAGAGAGGCTGAGGCAGAAGGGTGGTGTGGGTTCAAGGCCAGCTGGGGCTGCCTAGCGGACCTTACCTTAAACAAACAGACAAACAAGCATACACACACAGACAAGCCAAAAGTATGTCAAACCTTTCTGGAAAAATAAGTAAAAGAGAAGGTGCCTAGTTGTGGAGCTGCCATATACCCCAAAAAGACAACGGTGTGTCTCAGTGTTGGGGCACTTACATCAAACGCTCTGGCAACTCTCTCTCTCTCTCTCTCTCTCTCTCTCTCTCTCTCTCTCTCTCTCCCTCCCCCCTCTTCCTCCCCCCCTCCCCCCGTGTCTCCAAGGTCTCACTACGCGCTTCAGGCTGCCCTTGAACTCACTTTGCAGCCCAGGCTGGCTTCAGCAATCCTCCTGCCTCAGCCTCCCAAGTGCTGGCATTCCAGGTGTGTGTCACTATGCCTGGCTGCTAATCTAGTTTTGTGAGCCCTGTGTGCCTGAAGCCCACTGAGGACCTGGCACGCCTCTGCCTGTGCCCTCCCCCTGCCCTACCCAGTCCTCCTGGCTCCCTTCTATGTGGCAGTGGTCTCTAGGGCTGACAGATGAGCGCAGGCTCTTTGGGGCCTCTCTGGTGCAAGCGTTCTCTTCCTCACAGTAGCCTGGGTGGTCAGGTCAGTGCCATGAGGCTGAGGCCCCGATGTCCGGGACTGCCTGGTGGTCTTGAGAATGGATGGAACCAGAGTAGCCTGAAGGCAGGACTGGAAACGATGATGCCTCAGAGAGGAGAAGGCTGAGAACCTCAGCTGTCAAGCCAAGGTTCGAGTCCCCTCAGGGAGCAGTGGAAAGGTGGTGAGGACACCCTGGAGAACGGAGAGCAGAGGATGAGTAGGGGGAAGCCAAAAGACATGCTCCTGTCTCCGGGGGCTCGTCCCAAGGGGGCCAGCAGGCAGCCCTTCAATGTGCTGTGCGCTCCTCTTTTGCTGGAATGCTTGCTTTTCTGGGATTCTATTTTCCACAGTGCAAGGTGGAGTCACTGGACGCTGCGGCCTTCGCCCCTCGGCAGAGAGGGTGCCTCTGCCTGAGAACCCTTCCTGGAGGGCGTGGGTTCATGACACGTTCATCCCCAGCAGGAAGTCTCCCTTGCTAGTGCCGGGGTGTACACAGAGCCCTCAGTTCTGGGCCAGAGCCGGCCCCGTCCCAGCAGGGCTGCCAGTCCCCACCCTGCTCCCTGTGCAGAGCATCCCTCCCGCGGCCTTCCCAGGTGCTCGGCAGGTCCCTCGCAGCTGGGCGGGGGCAAGGCTATGGTTCTCAGAGCTGCAGGTGCTCCTCGGTGGTGTCTGCAGCACGCGTAGATAGTCTCCTTGTCTCAGTGCCATGTTTCCAGTGAGGACCCTAACTCAGGAGGCCTCAGAGACAGAGGGGCTTGGGGAGAAGCAGCTGCCCAGACAACGGGGGCCAAACCTGTCTCGAGCTGCGCACCTCGGTGATGGACCAGTGACAGGAATGGGCAGGGCTGGGCACTTGGGGAGCGGAGAATCTCCTGCATCTTCCTGGGACCCAGGCTTCTATCCGACAGGACTCGTGCCACATCGGGGGACACTCAAGCATTGGGTACAGGAAGTGGCACTGGCAGAGAAGAGGCCAGTGCTGCCCTACAGGCCCGGGGAAGCTTCAGCCCTTGCTCCCCAAGCTGGTATCAAGTGTGCAAAGCCTCAGATGTAATTACAGCATGCGGGTGTCTGGACCTCACCGCACAACTAAGGCCAGCCTCTGATATTCCTGGGAATTGTATTTTTAGTTTAAGCTGGGGTACGACGACATCTCTAAAAATAGCAGCGTGAAAGGTGAGGCTCAGGGTAGGGGCCTAGCTCCCCCCAGGGCTGAGGCGATGACATGCCACTCACAGCCCATGTAAGGCCTCCCAGCTTCGGGCTGGCTTTTGGCTTGAACAGAAGTTTGGTTTGTCCTGTTTGGATCCAGCTTCCAGCTGCACAGCGGTGGGCTGAGGCTCAGGAAGGCCAGCCGAGGTTTTATGGCTGCCTAAGCATCCCAGGCCTGCTTCTCTCTGAGGGCTCAGGTTACAGTGACGAGGGACCACCCCAGAGCCAGCTGAGGCCCCTGCCCCAAGGAAGTGGCTCTTCTCGCGGCTCTGCCTCCCTTGACTCCAACAGTAATAAGCGGTCAGCTGTGGGAGGAGGGCCGGACGGGCCTGAAACCTCAGATTCAGCACCCAGCACCCAGCAGTGTGCGGATGCTGCAGTCCAAGCCCCAAGGTGTGAGCCAGGGCACCGGGGTTTCCTAGGTCAGGACTCTGAGAGGTGCAGTTTTCCTGCACAGGAATCACATAGTAAGTCTCGGGCCCACCACCGGTAAGCACATCCGGCACACACGTGTGTGTGTTCGGAGCCAGGCTCCCGCTCTGGGCTCAGGCAGCCCCGGCAGCGCGACAGATGGCGCTCGTCAGGTTTCTCATCTCCTCCTCGCTGTCCCAAGCATCTCCTGCTCTGGCAGCTGTGCTTCTGAGGCTGAGGCTAGCCATACTCTTGCTCATGAGCCCCTGGACCTCAGCCCCTCTCATGGTGGTAGACACCGCTGGCCGCCTGCTTATCTGTTTACACTCCTTCTCCACCAAGAGCAGATCTGGGGTGAGGTCATACACTTCTCCATCCTTTGGCTCACAGCTGTCTTGCTCAGACTGTAAACAAGGTCCAGCAAGGCTCCAGCAAGGCCCAGCCACCCTGCAGCACCACTCTAACTGACCTCAGTTCTGTAAGTCTCAGCCCAAGACAAGAGCAAGAATGGGTTCCATGGCTGGATCAGGACAGGACGTCCGAGCACACAGAGTGCCTTGCTCAGAGCAGGCCGCAGCGTGCTAAGACTCCAGCACTCTTGGGGTAAACACAAGGAATGGTCATTGTTTTCTGTGCCAAGATGGCCAGCTCGCGTCTCCTGGGCTGGGCACCAGCTGTAAATAGGCAGCTGTTAGTAACAGGCTGGACGGGGGCGGGCCTTCCCTTGCCTGCCTGCCTTGACCTCAGAGCAGCTGGGTGATTTTATATTATTTTATTATTACTTTTAATAATTTTATTTTTTTTCTTGTTTCAGAACTTTTGTTTGTTTGTTTATTTATTTTTATGGCTGGCTCAGCCTGCCCTGAGGGCAGGGCTGGCACAGCATGTGGTGCCGGGGATCGAACCGTGGTCCCTGCAGCCGCCTAAGCTTTCCCAAGCAGGCGCTTTAGACCACTGAGCCATCCTGCCGGGCCCCAGCTGGGTGATTTTGGAAGGCGAGGTCCAGCTCCGCGGCTCTTAGTGGTTGATCTCCAAACCTCGGCTGCAGACCTAACTTACTAATTGGCACTGGTCTTCCTCAGGAGCCAAACCAGCCGTTAGAGAGCTTTCACTTCCTTTCCTCCAGATAAGGCCTGCCCTGCAGAGAGGTTCCAGGACCCTAAGCTCATGCTGTCACCATGCTGTGCTTTCTCCATGGCTCTGTCTGAGCCATGAGCAGGAGAGGTGCAGGCAGAGGACTCTGGTACATCGACGGCCGAGTGAGTGCTGCCTCCATCGCTGCCCCTGGCTTCACGAGCACTGAGGCCCAGAAAGGGATTCGGGCAGCTGCAGGCCGCGGGAAACCTTGGGCTGTGTCCTGGGCAGCTCTTGAAGTTCTCAGGGCAAGGATGGCGGGAGGAGGGAGAAATAAAAATAAGAGTCAAAATCAGAGAGCTGGTGTCCGCCCTCCCGGTAGAGCATTCTTTCCTGACGGGAGGAAGGCACCGCCCACTCCTGCAGTGTGTCTGTGTTTACTCACACCTGGCAGGTTGATGTCAAGTGACACCCCTTGCCTAGCAATCTGCCTGCAGGGCGGCGCTGCTGTGCCTCCTGGTGCTCTCAGAGGTGGAGCGGCCTGCTCACATGGCTCGCTGTGGGCACTCTTCGTTCTCAGGACCCGCCTCGCTCCACCTTGGACGTGTGACTGATCTCAGCTTCAGCCACGCCCCACACCTCCCTCATTTTGGTTTCGTAGCTGCAAATGACTGGAGGTCAGTTGAAGGTGGAGGACTCTGCAGGAGACCCTCTCACTTTTAAACTCCTTTTATTCTGAATGAACTTCCTCATTCAGGCTAAAGATTTCTCATCCAAGGATTTCAGGTCTCTGCATTTGGCAGTTTAGCCCTATTCAGGCCATTAATCTGTAACAGTAGTCAGTTCACAGTGTAGCTGGGAATGGTCAGCAGGTGCTAGTGAGCTGAGTTTTTTTTTTTTTTTTAATAGCTAGTATATTACTATGGCACTGTTTTATACTTCTGATAGCTATGCCTTTCTTCAGGATGTCCAAGGCCGAGTTCAAGTGAGATCCGTATTAATTACGATTAATTTCTTGCTATCCATCAAGGCCAGTGAAGTTCCCTCAGGAATTACCTTGGAACTATGCACAGTACCTCTTAGAACTGTCAGTTGAAGCCAGCTGCATGAGTCTCGGTCATGGGTTCACCAATTTGTTCTCTGTGAAAGCTTGGGAGATTTTTCTTTCTTGATGACTACACACTCCATATGCAGTGTGTGTCTATAGACACAGTGTACGTTACTGATCACGTTCTTCTGCGGTCCCACAGTCTCCTTGGTCAGAATACTGGGGACTTGCTGAGTTAAGGGATGTCACAGCAGAGGTTCTCTTCTGCGCTGGGTCTTCACTGACCTCAGAGGGCTGGGGCTAAAATATTGGCTGTCATCCTAGCCCATCTGTCTTTCTAGATTACCTTGTATTGGGAGCAGTGAATTTAATATTGCACAAAATAGGAGCATTATTTCCTACCAACCATGGATATTTTAGCATTTGAATCCTTTAGAAGGTAAATAGACAACAGTTATATATTTTACAAAGAAAATTAGAATCTGCATAAGTCATGACACGACAGTCATGATGACGTTTTTGTCACAGACCTGAATTTTCATTTTGGCATAAAATAGCCCTCTTGGCCGGGCATCCCTATCTGGCACATAAGAAGCTTTTGCCCAAGCTGTTCTTCTTTAATGGAATGCCACTGAAGAGACTGGTTGCATCATCTGGGCTTCTTCATGTCTGGGCATCGCTAAGTATACTAGAACAGACACAACGCATACACTGCAGAAGGTCTGCATCTGAAAGAGCAGTCTGTCACCAGCAACAGTCCTTACTTTACATTTTGGAAGATCTGCATATCTGGAGGCATAAAGGCATTTAATACAGCACCAGGCTAATAAGAACCTTCATAGCCATGTGACAAATCTTCACGGCGGAACGTCTTTAACCCTGTTACTTTGTTTAGTGAAATTCTGTATTGTCTCTATTTTTTTCTGTTTTGTATTCTCTTTAAACAATTAAATAAGTAAATAAAGACTATCTAGAAAACTTAATCTTTTGACAGTGACCAACGTGAACATAGCTCAATAACATATTCCAGAGACATTTATTAAAGTGTATGCCATAAGGCTATAGAGATCACTGAGGCTCCTTATTAATGAACAAGAACTAGACAAATATCTTCTGGCAGCCACTATCTTAGTCACCAATTGGAGTCCTGTCCAATAATTTCTCACCACCCTAAGGGAGTTTTGTTTAATTATCTTAACAATATTTTGATGGCCTATGAGAAAACCAAGCCTGACGTCGTTTTGACCAGCTGGCAGCCCAGATGGATGCATCCTTTTAAAATTTGCAAACCAAATTAAATTTTCAACAAATGATCCAAAAATACAAAAGAAAGAAGAAAAAGAGAAACACAATTGAGCTTATGTAAAACAGCTATTAACTGATTGAACAAGCAGACAAACCTCTTAGAAAATCAGTGTGCACTCAAATATCTTTTTGAGCAAATTGATCTATAATAACACTTTTGTAACTTTAGAAGTTTGTAGTTATAAATAGACTAGTAAGAATTATTTGTAGGCAACTAGCAGAGATCGCATGACAAAAATTGGGAAGGAATAAAATCTTCTATCTATGATTAATCTATAATTTTGGTATTTACTATGTATTAACAATACTGTTAGCTTCTGTGTTCCCTTCTCTCGTGGAACCTTTTGGGTCGCTCATCTCCACTCACTCTATCACAGATCTTTGATTCCCGCTTTGGCTACCATCCGCTGGGCATCCTGGGCCAATTCCTTTATTTGGCCTCAGGTCAGACCTAGCCTCATCTTTCTTCATCAACTGTGGCATGGTCTCCAAAGGACTGAGCACGAGCTTTTTGAAAGGTGGAATCCACTTCTTCTCTGGTTCTGGGTCCACGATATTGCTGGGCAACGTGCTCTGGCGTCCAGATAGGCCATTCAGCATCCTGTGGAAAGGCAAAAGCGTACCATCAGTCCCAACTTAGCACTGGGCTGGGTCCCTTCCGTTGTTCAGTATGAAGCTCTTTCCAAAGGATCCTCCCTAACTTCTTTTCCTTTACCAGATTAAATTGTCTTTCTGTTGCTGTAGTCACATACCCAGAGGGAAGTGCAAAGTTAAGAGAACATACTGCCAAGTGCGGTCTATTATGAGGTGTGAGTTTTTTAGGGAAGGATTTCTTCTTCTGTTTTTACAGTTGAATTTTGAGCATATAATGAGCATGCCCAACCATTCCTTGACCTTGACAGCTGTAAAGAATCCTTGTGTTAAGGAAAATGTGAAAAGCTTTACAAAATGTTTGGGAGGCAGCACTTGTATAACGCGATGCATTGACAGGCAGCCAAGGGTAATAACGGCGTGCAAACAATGAGCAGTGATGGTCAGCCACTTCACCAGTGTGAGCAGCAGAAAACAAAATCCTGAGGAAGTAGCCACTGATACGTGGACCCAGCACAGAGAGTCAAACTCAGGGATGCGAGTGCTATCCATTTGCCATAGATGACTGGAGTATAACCGTCAGAAATTCACCACCATAGAGATTGACAGCAGATCTATCACGCATGAGGAAGTCAGCAATTTGCCATGTTTGTTCCTGGGCCAATGGAACTGTTTGCCCCAGGCAGAAGTGTTTTGATGAAAGGTGGCATGGGAAGCAGAATCCTGCTGAACCTTGTGTGAGGGCGCAATGGTGACAGTAGCCAGACATCTGTCTACAGGAGCATTTCCCTCAGCGAGAGGCCAGGGTGTTAGGGAATGAGAAGATAAATGACCAACAAAACGGGGGATGTTGTGTGACTGGGCTGTACACCGGAGCGTGTGAAATGAATGAACGAGATCTTCTTGCCCAGTGTTGCGGCGGCGGTTTCCGTGCGGCACATCACACTGCACACATAAGCACTCTCCGAAGAGAGGCTGGTGGGAGTGAATGAACAGTCTGTCAAGGCCTGTAAAAGTCTTTATATACTCATCATCTATTCAGTTGGTTGTGCAGAAGAGAACTCCGGGTCCTGTATTTGGGAAGATGAGACCGTTCCACAACCTCCCCAGCCTGAAAACAGAGATGCCTTCTCCTATGGGGACCAAGCTTATTTCTGAAGTGAAAACAGCGGGTGTGAGGGAAACAAGTTGAACTCACTTATCTGAAGGATGACGGCAATCAGTAACATCAGGGAAGTCAGCCAGTGCAGCCTTCCCAGGGGACGAAGATTGCCACTGCGTTGAACAGAAGAAAAAGGAACAGTGGCAGTGAGTACCTCACAACCAAAAACCCGAACCGCGCACACTCACCCATGTGCAGTCGGTTCTGCCACAGCATAACGAAAGGAAGCAGTGGTTTTATGTAGAGCATGTGGCCCATGTGGCCAACAAAAAAGGCCCAAACTCTGCCACAGGACCCCAGCGAGCCTGTGCTGAGTTGAGAACACAATTTTTTTTTTTTTTTAAATCATTAGCTAACTTAATCTAAGGATGTTTTAGCCTCTGATATAAATACTCATGGAGAGGTGGGGCTAGGTCCCCCTTGAGAGTGTCAAAGAGAGGGGCTAAGTCATGAGTTGTTAGCTTAAGAACTGGGCAGAGCCAATTAATATTATCAAGTAAAATCTGAAAATCAGTTAGGGTTGCAAGACATTTAGCCTGTATTTGAACACTTTGGAGGTTGAGTATGCCTCTGTTGGATAAGGTGACCAACATAAATAAGAAAAATTGCCATAGTTGGCACCCTTTCAGGAGCTACCATTAGAACTGTATTATGAAGGGCACTGCTTAACTGGGTAAATACTTGGTGCAGGGTGGATGACTGCTAGAAGAATATCATCCACGCAATGAATATTATGGGTAGATGGCTGAGCCTAGTATCCAGACAAAATGGCCATAGCCACAAAGTCTTCACACAGGGCCAGAGTATTAGCCACTCCCTGTGACAGACAACATCATTGGAAACAGTGCATGAAGGGCCTGATGGTTAATGGAAGGTAAACGATAGGCAAAACACTTTTCATCTTGAAGATGGAGAGCGATTATTAAAACATAATAAAGCAATCTTTTAAGTCAATCACCATGAGGGAAAACGCAAAGGGATAGCTACAGGCCTGCACAGTCCTGGCTGAAGCGTTTCATAGATCCTGTGCTGTGATTAACAGCCTAAAGATCCCAGAGTAATCTCTATCTCCCTGACTTCTTTTTTATTACCAAAATTGGGGTAGTCCAAAGGCTATTGCAGGATTTCAGGTGCCCTGACGCCATTTATTTGTTAATCAGTGTGTCGGCTGATGCAAGCCTCTCCTGAGGCAAGGGCCACCAAGCAAGCCAAATAGGATCAGTGGATATTTATGTTATCTTAGATGCTGTCTGTGGTGTCACAGAAGAAATCAGGCCCCTCTTGAAAATAGGGAGGGGACTATCCTATGCCAAGATGGTCCTTTTTAGGGTCTATTGAAAGGGATTTTCTCCTTCTCTGATTACATTTATCCAGCCCTTGAATAGGGAGAACATGTTGTAACATCTGATGAGCCACCAAGGAGTTAGGTCTCATCAAAACGTCTCCCATGTCGTGTAATGTCATGGCCCTTGACTGGTACTTGGGGGAGGACATAAGGTGAGAAATGTCCAGAATGGCCTTGTGCATCCCTCAAGGCTAACAAGAGCATTTCTCCTAGGGTGAGAAACACTGCCTTCCACCTGGAGCTCTGTAGTTGCTACGTCGCAAGGCTGTGCCATAGGTCAATGCTGTTGGACCTAACTGAAATATCTCTATCTGTGTCTAAAAACCTCTTGAATGTTTTTCTTTCAGTGATGAAATCCATCCTGTGATGATCTAGTTTAACCTGTTGAGCCCAATAAGTATCAGAGGACCTGAAATCCTTAGATCCTCTTTCCTTATTTATATATATTTCAATTTTTGTCAAAGGAAGAATGACCACTTGCATGACACAAGAGTCTGGGGTGATTTCAACAGTGTTTTGAGTCGATTGAATCATAACCTTTTTTTTTTTTTTTTCTTGTTTCAGAACTTTTGTTTGTTTATTTATTTTTATGGCTGGCTCAGCCTGCCCTCAGGGCAGGGCTGGCACAGCATGTGGTGCCGGGGATCGAACTGCAGTCCCTGTAGCTGCCTGCAGGCGCTTTGGACCACTGAGCCATCCTGCCGGGCGCCTGAACCATAATCTTGATCCACCCTGTATGATCAACACGACGATGCCTGGCCACCCCCAGATATTTTGAAATTGAGGCTGCTGCAGCCTAGCAGGAGTCCCACCATTCCTTGGGGTCCGTGAGCTCCAGCAGCAATACCTGGGGCGGGGCCCGGCGGGATGGCTCAGTGGTCTAAAACCCCTGCTTGGGAAAGCTTGGGCGGCTTCAGGGACTGCGGTTCGATCCCCGGCACCGCATGCTGCGCCAGCCCTGCCCTTGGGGTGGGCTGAGCAGGCCATAGAAATGAGTGAATAAACAAACAAAGGTTCTGAAACAAGAATAAAAATAATAAATACAATAAAAAAAAACAAAAACAAAAGCAATACCTGGGGCCCTATTTCAAGAGTTGGTGTGAATCTGGAGGTAGAACTGAGGCCCAAGCCTTCACTGCTGTCTTTTGCCACTTGCCAGAGTCGGCAATGTGATTGGGGGTGGGGTAGGATTAAGGAGGAAGCTTCCTGGAGTGGGTTGCCTTCCAGCTTCCACTCACCTGGCCAAGGATGACTTGTCTGCAGCTCGTACACGTGCTGGAAGACTCTGCTAAAGGGATAGATAGAAGACGCGCTGCCCTTACCGGCGCTGCAGAGCTATCTCAGGCAAAGCGCCTCCCACCCTCGCAGCTGAAGCGGGTAACTTCGGCTTTTTTCCTTCTCTCTAGGCTGTGCGTGAATAACCTGAGTGGAGGCTGCAGCCAGCGCTGTCCCCTGCGCACGTCTGCACGAGTCTGAGTCGTCTCAGGCAACACAGAGTTTTTTTTTTTTTTTTTTTTTTTTGAGGGCTCTTAAAGCCTCTTTACACCATTTATTTGCATTTTCAAAGGCCAAATGTTGATCAGTTCCCTCCCAGCCCCTCGGTCCCTTGTAAGCCTCCCACTAGACTGCAATAAGCACGCTGCAAACTCTTGAGCATGTTCACAAGGACCCTGATGGGTGGAAGGCAAATCAAGTAACATCCCGTGCTTTGAAGGAAATGCCCTCTAGGCCCCACAGCAGCTATTTCAGTTTGTTCATAGACTTTCAGTTCAAAAGTAAGTTGGTCATTTGTGGCAGCCAAGATGTCTTCTCCAGCTAGCATATCCTTTGTAATAGTTATGTTCTGAGTGGCACTGTAAGCAGTCTGATTCACACACACTTCAAAGGAATTGTTCATTCCACAATGAATAATCTCCTGGATTTTGGCATCCTTCAGCTCTTCCTTTCCCATCATTTGAGGCCATAATCTGTTGTCCTAGGAGCTCTATTAAACCCAAGGTAAAAGGGGGTATGGGGCCATCAGTGGTGGTGGGCAATTTTTGTATAATTTGTCCCAGGTTATTGGGTGGCTCAGTATCAGGGTAGATACGTTGAAAACACGTCATGGGATTCCCTGCTCATCTGGCTTTAACTTTCAAGCTGTGGTACGGCAACATTTCTCTGACCTGTAAGTGTGGAAAATGCCACTGTGGCTTAGTTAAGGCTGCCGGCTTTACTTTGGGCGGCTGTGAAGTAGCGGTTACAGTGAAATGCTCCTCTAGTGGGGAGGGTCTTTTTAGCCCCCTAGAGCTCTTCCTTATCTGGTAGAGCAAGGACAGAGGGGTTAAGCTCTACTGGCGTGGCTGCTACTCCGTCATCTTTTTTTCCACTTGGGAATCGATTTTAAAGTAGTGCTTTGAGCCTCTTGGGCCATCTCAACAAGCAGCAGCCGCTGAGACACTCCCTGGTCCAGGTTCTCAGCAATACAACAAGCATTCTTCTGTGCGTCCGTGATTCTTGCGAGTCTGTTTGCCCCAGGCGTGTCCATATCAGTGCCCCCCTGTGATCAACGCTGACATTAGCAATGCACCCCTCCCGATTTATGTGCACGAAGAGAAGGGTCCTCTCGCCTGGGCAGTGCTGGGTCCAGGCACCTCTGTGGCGCATCCACTGCAGTGATCACGGTTCCTGGGGGGCTGGTGGGTGGAAGGAGAGAGAAATAAAGTTAACAGCCGGAAGGCAGAAAGTTGAGGTCGAGTGGAGCCCTCCCTCCTGATGGAAGGAAAAGACGTGCTTGTCCATGGAGCACCGACGTCCACGGAACACTGACGTCCAAGGCTGATGTAACGGGACACCTCCCGCCTAGCGACCTGTGTGCACGGCAGCCTCGTGCTGCCTCGGGTCCTTGGAGATGGACCAGCTTGTCCACGCACTTGTGGACGGCGCTCTTTGGCCTCAGGACTGGCCTGGTTCCAGTCCCACATGTGCGGTTGACCTTCAGCTCCCGCTGCTCCCCACAACCTTGAAGAGGCTGAAGATTCTAGTGATCCCTTGGCGCACAAGTCAGAAGGCTTAAGACTCGACATGAACTATGGGATGATGGGTCTCGATTGATTCCGGGGCTTGCAAACCAACACAGGCGCAGGTCCTGGAGAAAGCGGGCTTTTCCCATGCTAGTTACTGACACGGCAGATGCAGGTCTCCAGGGTTGTCATGAAGGGAGAATGTAGGTGACTGGGCAGAGGTTGTACCCTGTGGACATGCTCAATTATTTACTCACTTAAGAAATATTGACCTACGCTGTGTCAGCGTTGTTTGATCTTGAAGGATGCTGTAGACATTGGGCCTTCCCTCTTGGGGCTCACAGTCAGTGGTCTGGGGACACAGGAGGTCACAATGTATAATTACGAATCAGGGTAAGTGTTCCCAGGTCACAGTGCGGGACTGTGGGAGTGGAGGAAGAAGCAGCTCGTGGAAGTTAGGGTTAGCGGTAAGGTGAAGTTAGGGGTTAGAGTTGCTACTGGGGTTAGAGTAAGAGTCAGGAAGGAATCTGGGCAGGTTGCTTATAGCCCCGTTTCCTACGGCCAGTCATCAGGTTTTAGTCTCTGTCTGGCTTAGCCTTCCTCTAATAGCTGATGGAGGTGGGTAACCCTCCTGCTTTCACATACCCTCGCTCCCCACCTCTCTCTGTGTCTGTCTCTCTGACTCTGTCTCTCCCCACCCCTCTCCCCTTCTTTCTCTGTCTCTCTCTATTTTTTTCTCTGTATCTGTCTTTCTGTCTCTGTGTCTATCTCTGTCTCTTGCTCACTATCTCTGTCTATCTGTTTCTGTCTCTGTCTCTATCTCCATCTATCTCTCTCTGCCTCACTGTGTGTCTCTCTCTCTTTCCCTCCCTTCCTCTCTCTGTCTCTCTGTCTCCTTGTCTGTCTCTGTCTCTCTCTGTCTCTCTCTCTTTCCCTCCCTCTCTGTCTCTCTGTCTCTCTGTCTCTATCTCCATCTCTCTCTCTCTGCCTTACTGTGTCTCTCTCTCTCTTTCCTTCCCTCCTTCTCTCTGTCTCTCTGTCTCCATGTCTGTCTCTGTCTCTGTGTCTCTGTCTCTCTATCCGCCCCCCTTTTCTTTGGCTGGCTCCATCTCTCTTCTCCCTAGCTGGTCCTTTCTTTCATCCCTGGCTTCTGGAGCAGGCAGTGCTCCAGGGTGCCCCACTGGCTTCTTATCTGCACATCTAGCTGTATTCTTCACTTCTCTACTTGGCTGTTTGACAGGCACGTGCCATCCCACTTCGTGAAACCCCACCTCCTCCTCCCTTCCTCCTCCGCACCACCCTGCCCATTTTAGTAAATAAAAATGTATTGCACCTGCAGCTCAGGCCAGAGTCTTGCGGCCATCTCAGACTTATCATTTCCTTAAATGCTCCTGAGTCTTATAGATTTTTCTCTTCAAAACATATCCAGAAACTATCATGGTCTCTGCTTCTGTCGCCATTTAAATATGCCAGGCTTCCAAGTACCCCTGTTCCCCTAGCGCGATGGTACTGAGAATGGAGCCCAGAGCAGCGACTGGATCCGAAGGGGCTAATGGGAGCTATGAGCGCGTTGGTGTGGGCTAAGTGCATCACGAGTGCACAGCTGGGTGGACAGTTAGGAGGCGGACTCACCTGGAGGCAGGAGGTCACTGGCGCCAGGCTTGACCTTAGGCCCTCGCTTGTTCCCTGAGCCCTTTCCTCTCTACTTCCTGGCCACCTCGAGGCACATGTCTGTCTGCCAGCACACCCCCTCAGCAATGCTGCTCCCAGCTGACTGCAGCTTGAGTAACAGCTAATCTCCCCCTAAGGCTGGGTATGCCAGGTACTTAGTCCCAGAGAAGCAGTGCTGGCTAATACGGTGACCTTGCTCCATGTGGGCATCCCTCGAAGGACTCCTTGCTAGGCTTCCTTTCTCACTGGTGCCTCTGCAGCCTGGCCTTGACACATCATCCCACTTAGGGTGAAGGCCGGAGTCCTCCCAGCAGCCGCGAGACTCTATGACCCCACAGCCCTGCAGCCTCGCCGCAGCCTGTCCTCGCTCCCCACTGCTGGTGTCCCATGGGCGTTCTCACTCACTGCTGCCCACCAGCACTGGCCAGGCAGCGCTCCTTCTCCCTGGCAGTCCCTCTTCCCCACTCACCGCTCACCAAAGCCCCTGGTCACTCCTGTGGAGTGATACCACACCCCAATGCCTCTTGGGCTTTTTCTCCCCGGGACTTGTCACTGTTCCTTGTGATCTGTGCATATCAGCTTGTCGTTCGCTGCTTGTTTCCCTGATGCCCAGCCTGAGCTCGGGCCCTGTGCTGGCGCATCTGTGCTCTGCTTACTTTTCTTAGTACCCGGAAAAATAAATACTTGCTGAATGAATGAATGAATGGATGGATGGATGAATGAATGGATAGATGGGCTGAAGCTGCAGGCCATGAAGGTTCAGTTAAGGCGCTGGTGGGTACAGTTCATGGATAGCAGAGGGGGCTGGGGGTGTAATGGGCAGGTGGGGCTTGGCTCAGAGCCTGAAAGGAGATGGTACTGAGCACAGAGAAGAGGGCAGAAGCTGGCGGAAGACGGCGAGGCAGCGCCATGGCGCCGGGTGGAGCCTCAGTCCAGCCTGAGCATGATGGGGGTGTAGCAGGCTCGAAGCTGGACCTCCCTGGGATGTGAAAGCCCCAAGCACTGAGGCACGGTACCTTACCTCAAGAAAGTCCCTTCTGCAAGGTGAGGCCGTGAAACACACAGACACAAGCGCCTGGGGTGACCTCTTCCTTAAGGAAGAGAAATCAGAAACCTTTCCTGACGGTACTGACGGCTGGAAGAGACTTGGTTTTCGTGAGCAGTTTCGGGTCATAGCAAAGCTGGGCCGAGGTGCAGCGGGCTCCACGTGCCTTTCTTCCACCCCCCCCCCCCGCCCTGCCCCTACAAGCGGCGCCTTTGGCGCACTTGGCTGATACCCATCATGCCCAGAAGCCCAGGGCTCATGCTGAACTGTTCGCGGTGTGGGGTTGGACCAGTGGATAACGACAGCACCTTTAAGGCGTCACCCTCGGTGGCTCCGTCACCCTAAATGTCCTCTGCCTCATGCCGCTCCCCCCTTCTCTAACCTCCTTGCTCGGACTCCAGGGCTGCGTCTTTCCCTCTTCGTCGCGTAGGTGAGGGTGAGTGGGGTGCAGCGGCACCTTGCCCACTTAGCCGCTCTGATGGAGCAGGTCCGCGGGAGCTTTGCTCAGGCCTCCCTTCCTGGTTTGAGGCCTCATTTCCCTTCAGTGCTGACTACTATTCCAAGTCCTTTATTCATTTACCCAGCACTCACCCACCGAAGGGTGTCTCGACCCGCTGCCAAGTTTATCAGCTATGCAAACAGCTCCTACAAGCATCTGTTCACACACTTCTGAGTGAGTCGTTTTCTGTGCCTTCTGGGCCATGTTCAGGAGGGTGACTGTTGGGTCACAGGCCACAGTTCATTCAGCGTCCTGTGCAAAGGCCACACTCCCTTCAGACCGGTCCTGCCGTTTTGTATCCCCATAGCGAGTGAGAGGTGGAGGAGGGTTCGGGGCTTGCAGACACAGTGCCAGGCTGAGCAGGACAGGAGCAGCCAGTTCAGGCTCCGCGGGGCACAGGGGCAGCCCCGCCATGGGCACAGTGGCCTTCAATTGGTGTGAGCCTCGCTAGGAGCCCTGGGGTGTGAGCCGTGCTTCCGCTCTCCCTGCACCGTGGGCTCTGCAGGCCGCTGTGCTCCGAGCTGGCCTGCCCTTGGTGGAGCAGTGCCCACCCCACCAACACACTCCTCAGAAGCAGCAATGTACGCCTAGGATGATGGAGACTCATGTTCAAGATCCCAAGGCTGTGAGACGCGGCCTCCAGCCCCAGCTCTCGGGGTCGTGCCGGACTGGAGAAGGAGCTGACCCCTGGACTCCGATGAGCAGGGCCACGCTCCTGAGCTCTCAAGCGACAGAGGGCGTTGTGGTCAGTGTTTGTTTTCCCAGGGTGCGCTCATGTGTACACAGCATTTCTCTGAAGAAATTTGTAAATGGCTCAGATCTGCTTCTCTCTCGCTTGATCAATAAAAATTCTTTATTAGCCAATACACTGTACTTTTAAGTCTAGAAATAATACCCCTGGCAGTGGGCAGCATGAATCTGTCATCCTTTAAGCCCAAGCCAACACAACCAGAGAAGCGTGGGTATAAATAAAAGGCCACCCTGGATTCTAGGCTGCAGCAATCCCGCCTGCACTCTCCCCCACAGTTGGTCTCTGATTTACTGGTTGTCTGAGATGCAATTTAGGAACATCTGTCAACTGCATGCATCTTGAACACAATTCAGGCAAGGCACAGGGTGTGGAGACAGCTACGAGAGGGACAGCAGAGACACAGCTGCTGTGACAGCCTGCAGGGGCTTCCCCTGGAAGGCGATGCTATGGGCTTTTGGTCCCAGAGCTGACAGGGGCGTTCATGTCTCAGTGAGGCCCTTCCTCAGCTGGCAAGAGGACCCCGACAACCCTGACAAAATCATCTAGCAGGTGTCTTCTGCAAAACCACCAGATGGCAATTCCATATATTTACAAGTTACATATTGCAATTACAAAATATTACAGATATTTACAGCTTTGTGGACAGGAGGTCCCTGTGCTGACAGTTTAAAGTTGCCCTGGCACAAAAGCAGGCCCAGGTCACACATCAGTGGGCAGGCACACCGTATTTCCAAGACTAGGGCTGGGCGGAGCCCACAGGCAGCAGGGTGCAGCGCAGGACACTGAGCAGAGCAGGCCACTGGGCTCTCCAGGGACATGTCCTGTGCTCCGAGGAGGGTCGAGGCTTCATCTACACTCCATCCACGTCCCAGCCGTTGGCAGTGGCCTTCCTCAGCCCCCAGGAGGTGGACAGGGTCTTCCAGTCACAGCTGCTGCTGACCAGCACGAAGCTGCCCAGCAGTGTGGGACCCTAGCTGGCGTTCTGCCCCAGAGAGGACCTAGAGGATCCGGTGTGGCGCTCTGCCCCTGCCAGGTCTTATGCGTCCCCGTCTCTGCACTGACGTCTGAGGTAGAGGTGCATCGGTGCACTGCCAGTGGCTGCAGGTTCTTTTCTATTCGTGGCACTGAGAGGCAGCAAGCGCTGCGCCCGCCCTCTGCGCCCAGGTGAGCGCTGACGCTTGGCTGACCTGTGATGACAGTAAACGGCACGTGCTGCCTTCAGAGAGTGGGAGCGCGCGCTTCCGGGCCTTCGGAACACTCGCTGCAGAGGCTGTCACCACAGGAGATGTCTTCCCTCCTGACTGTCATCCTGAAGGGCTGCAGTGGAGAGCAGGTGTCCCCAGGGAGCTCAGGCACAGATACCCAAACGGAGCTCTTGTCTGCCAGAGTGCACTCCCGTGGGTGTTTATTTTATGCCACAAAGAGCAAAAGAATTACCCAGCTGAGCCCTGCACAGGTTTCTGGCTCACAATACTGTGGCTGCAGCAAAACGTTTGTGAATTAAATCACTAAGGATTGGCACAGTTTTACATTAGTAGACAATGAAACGTTGTGAAATTTGTCATTTGGTTATAATTTATCTAGCTATGCATCACTCTCTGCTATGAATTTTATAACCATTGGCTTTGGGGGTGGGCACAGATTTCCTATAAGCTCTGTATGCATCACCTCCAAGGAGAGGAGGCCTGGACAAATGTGTGACAAGAGAGCAGCCCCATGGGGCTTGGTGCCCCAGGTCGACTTGGGAATCAAAAGCCCTAACCTCACACGCCATGTGCAGAGTCTGTGTAAGCGGCCAGGTGCTTTTCAAGTTCTGCTCTCTGGCAATCCCAAAGAGCTTGTCTGAAAGAGATTCCACAATGGGACAGAAGCCATGCAGAGCAGCACAGCCCATGAGGGAGGCTGGGAGCCCAGACTGTGCGGAGCTGAGCTGTCCTCTGAGGCGGCTGTGCCTTACTCTCTACCTGGCCTGAGTGTCCTCTGCTAGAGGGCATTGGTGCTCAACTCCAGGGCACTGCAACTCAGGGGATCAGGACCCCTTGAGATGGCTGTGGCTGTACTCACACAGAAGAGGCTGTTTTGTGGGGCAGAGTCCCTGAAAGAAGGTGGGACTCCCTAGCCAGTCTAGGGAATCTTGTCTGAGGAGGACCAGTGGTGGCCCAAGGATGAGGGCAGTTAGCCTTTTCCAGTTCTGAGGGGCCCCACTGTGTGTGAGGTGAGGACATCAGATGTGAGCACTGCATGAGCTAAGGTGACACATGGGGCCCTGGTGCAGAGCGGCAGGGCAGCACCCCTGGAAGGTGACAGAGTGAGTCCGGCTCCCTGAGCAGCACAGGTGGGACAGCGGCAGGAAGGGTTCTCCCAGGCTCTGGAGCATGCAGCTCTGGTCAGTCCCCAGGGAACTCTTGCCAAGTTTGCGAGGGGGCTGAGAGTAGAAGTGTAGCAAAATAGGAATAAAATTTCATTTGCATTTTGAGAGGAGGTCTCACTAAATTGCTCCAAGTAGGTTTCAACTTGTGATCATCCTGCCTCAGCCTCCCAGAGTGCTGAGATTCTAAGGATGTGCCCCAGTGGCTGACTAAAAATTTTAATATAACAGGAGCTTCAAGACACATAAAGTGGGCCTTAGGTGGGCAGGCTGGGCAGCCATGCGACATGTGGGGAAGAAGCCATCTCTGAGCAAAAGCAGTGCCCAGAGCAGCGGTTCTCGACCTTTCTAATGCTGTGACCCCGCAATACAGTTCCTCGTGTTGCAGCGATCCCAAACCAAGAAGTAATTTTGGTGGCTACTTCAAAACTGCAGTTTTTGCTACAGTTATGATCTGGAATGTAAATACCTGATATGCATGATGTATTCTCATTGCTACAAATCAAACATAACTTAAACATAGTGATTAATCACAAAACAACAATTAATTACATGTTGAGAAATATTTATTACTAATTCCAATAAATAACATTTCACTATGGCATAGCATGGGTTTATATATGTATTTTCCGGTGGCTTTAGGCGACTGCTGTGTTTTTGGTCATTTGACCCCCGCCGGGGTCGCGACCCACAGGTTGAGAACTGCTGGCCCAGAGGGTCGGCCAGAGAGGGGCAGAGCCGTCATCATCCTTGGCAGCAGGGACCCACAGGGCTGCTTGGTGCCTGCCGGAGAGGGGAGCGCTGAGCTGCAAGGGCCACTCCAGGGCCATCTCGCCCCAGGCGCGGGAGCTGTCCTCGGTGCTGAAGGCTCGCAGCCACCTGACGGTCTGGCCCCGCGTGGGTCACAGGGACAGCTTCCAAGCCCTTCAGGGACAGCTTTGCTGCGGCTAGGAGGGGACCCTGCCTATCCTGCGTGGGGTGTGGGTGGGGAGCAGTGAGTGGAGCTCGTGAGCTCGCAGGGCCTGCAGCGGAGCTGGCTCCATGACAGAGTGGGGAGCGTGTGCTGGCAGGGGACGTGCATTAGCAAAGCCACCGAGGTGTGAAACAGAGCTGTGTGGGAGGCAGAATGCAAAGTTCAAGGTGAGTAGGGGGGGGGTCAGGCAGGGAGGTGCGGGAATGTGGGGGCCTGGACCTCAGGCCTGGGGAGTGGCGGCAGTTCCGTGGCCCAGAGGCACCTGCTGAGCACCTGTCCACCTGGAAGGAGGATGGGAAGGAGACCAGTGGGCGAGGTCCATGTCCCAGCTGGATGGCAGGGAGCCAGAGCACCAGCAGGCAGGCAGGCGTGCAAGGAGAGGAGGAGACCCAGAATGCAACCAGGGGTGGCTTGGACACAGAGGGGCCACACCTTGCCATGGTGTGCCTAGCTTCTGACAGGAAGGGGTGGGGGGACATCCAGTGAGCCCAAGAAATGGAAGCCAGGTGGGAGCATGGGGGTGGCTCTGAAGGCCGTGGTTATACCTGTGGCCCTCTGCAGTAGAAGATCACCATTTCACTGTGGTTGCCTGCACCACTGAGTAAGGCCAGGGAAGGCCTGGGTCATATAAGGATACAGTGTGTGCACTCGAAACAGAAGAGGAATGGACATCTTGGTGGGGAGCACAGCCCATTTCTCCAGTGCTGCTGCCCTCCCTCGCAGAGGGCCCGGGCACCACGCGGTGACTACAGACACATCCCCTCCCTTGCCAAGGCAATAAGCACTGTAAACACCACGCCACCAACCCACTCCTGGAACTCGCAGCATGAAGCTGTGAAGAGCTGTGTTTGTGCTGAGTGAAACATTAAAGTTCAGGGCTGGTGCCTGCAGAACTCCATTGCCTGCAGCGAAAGGGACCCATGCACGCCCCAGGTGACAGCATAAGGCTGGCTTCAGTGCTGGGGGGAGGAGATGGTCGCCAAGACAACAGTGAGACCTTCCACAGGGGGCCCTGGCCATCTCAGCAAGGACTCTGTCCCTGCACTCCTTTACCTTCTTAAAGTTGGAAAAGGCAGATTTCTTTGAGACTAGGTTGGGAGCAGAGATGCCACCTGCCTGGTCATCCCTGAGTCCTGGCCCAGCCTGGCTCCTCACGTCACAGGGATGGTGCACCCGAGAGCGATCCAGAGACACGGGAGCCCAGGAGGGTCCCACAAGCTCAGGCTCCTCTCTCTGAGGAGATCAGGACTCCATGTATATGCCATGGGTTTCTTTGGAGATGTCTGGACTCCTTTTGCTAGCAGCAAGGTGTGAGAAAGGAGGTGCAGGCCCTCACAGCACCCCCTTGTGCCCCCTGCCTCTCCAGTCTTGGCCATTCCAACCCATGAGGGGCAGTGGCAGGGAGAGAGGCCAGGACTGCGGTACAGGCTGTCATGATGCTTGGCGGGCAGGTGCGGGCTGGAGCAGTGGCTGCTGAACCTTCTCTCGGAGAGGGGGAGATGTCCTGAGCATGTGGGGGTGGGAGGACAACCCAGGAAATGCCTGTCAGGAACCAGAAGCAAGGTGCACAGAGCCGCTGCACTGGGCCTGCTCTTCTTAGGGAAAGTCCGGGCAGGAGCGGGGCACACCACTGGAGCTCGGGATTCCTGCTGGGCCCCTGCGAGTCACTGTTCTACGTGGGGCACTGCCTGGCCGTTTTCTCCACCCTGGGGACACGGCTGTTACACAGGGGGCGGGGAGCGTGGCTGTGGCCCTTGGGTGTCCATGTGCACCCTGCGTGTCACTCGGGCGCCATGACCTGCTGCACTTTTTTCAGTGGCATCAGTGGGGCCCAAGGAAACGTATCTCTAGGCCTCTGGTATCCCAGCAGCAGCCAACCAGGAGGCCAGCGGAGTGGGCCAGGGTGGCATCAGTGCCCCGGCTCCCTGGGGCTTAGGGCAAAGTGGCTTTTGGAGAAGGAACCCAGAGGAAATCACGCCCAGGGGCTCAGCAGAAACTTTCATTCTGGAGGAGGAACATGAGAGCTTTTGGTCTCATTCTCCAGACCAGAAGGGGTCTCCAAGCAGGAGGAAGGGGCCTGCCGGCACCTCTGGGAGGCCCGGTCAGCCAGGGTTCCCTCCCTCAAGAGCTGCCACACAGCCAGAGCTCCCGAGTGGACACGACTTTCCCAGAAAGTGTTGATGATGGCTGTGCCTTTTTAACTGGACCTCATAGTTGTTTGAGATCCGTGTCCTGGAGCTCTGCTGCTAATGAAGGCGCGTGCTGGAGGTGTGGGGGAGGCGTGAGTGACCTCCACAGCCGAGGCTGCTTAAATCTAGAGTGTTGGAATCTGATGCCAAGAACTGAGAGCCTGTAATTTCCCACCTCTCCCGAGACATTCCAGTTGCTATCTGTGGCCCTGACCAGGAGACCCTGACCCTGCTGTGGACTCTGTACCGTGAGACTGGGGGCAGCGGAGTCACCTCTGCCATGGATGAAGGCTGTGGACACCACTTCTGGACTATTTCTGCTCTATGGCACCTAAAAGTATTGCAGTTTCTTTATTTAACTTTTAAAAATAGGAAAATCTAAGATCTGTAGAAGCGGGCCGAGGAGGCTCGTTTGCGCAGTTTGGAAGCATGAGCAGGAAGCTAGCCGCACCAGCATCCAGGGTCAGAGCCCACCTCACGGCTAGCTGCAGAGGCCGGGGCTGTGTGCAGCTCTGTTGTCACTTGGGGGCAACACCTCCTGGCCCCCGCCTGTGAGCTTGGTCTGGAAATGGGCTGTGCATGGCTGTCATTCTCTGCCTAAGGAGCTACAGCCCTGAGGGTGGGGTCACTGCCCTCCCCTCTCCTGCAGGGCTTTCACCAAAGGCTGGGAGGCACGGGGCCCAGAGCGCAGCCAGTCAGAGAGTGGCTCTAGTACCACTTTGTCCCCGACCAGGCCACTGAGCCCTGGCCTCCCCTTGTTTGTCAGCTGAGGAGAGGCATGGATGCATGACCTTCCAGGCAGTCAGAGCCGATGCAGCTGTGGCCTGCGTGGGAGAGGGGGGAGCTCAGAAGCAAGCTGCGTGGAGGTGCCGAGTTGTGCGCTCTACCACCCTCCCTGCTTACTGCCACTGAAGCCACAGCTCGAGGACTTACGGATAATCCCGTGTCCCGTGGCTGGTGACAGGCTCAGGAGGAATTAAGCCCAGCTCCCACTCTAACCTTGCTCAGAACAAATACACAAAAGGGGCTCATGCCAGGCCAGGCTACTCACCCGCATGTTCACTTATTCATGCAACGCACATTTTTTCTGTACCGGGAAGCAAGCTCCTGACCTCACACTTACCATGCTGGCGCTGTGCCCCTGAGCTGTATCACTGGCCCTGGTCCCAGATTCTTGCATGAATGGGTACTGCAGCAATAATGAGACAGAGATTTGACCTTAGCGTCATAGGCCTCTTGTCTTTCGCTGGGCAGGGTGCAGCGAACACTGCTTAGGCACTGAGAGGGCAGAAGCCAAGGTGGCTGAGCCTTCCCTGGGTAGGCAAGAAGCGCCCTGCTCTCCTTGCAAAGCCTGTGACCTGGATTGTTCATCCAGGAGCTGCGAGTCTCAGATCCAGCCTCTGTGCGGGGCTGGACTCTGCTCCGCTGTCTGGCTCCGGCTTCCTTCCCTGGGATTGCTGGGCCTGGATCGTTTGCGTGCTTCTGTGTGTGATGGGGGATCCTGGCTCTGGGCCTTGGTGGCATCGCTCATGCCCATGCTGAGATGTGGCCCTCGCTGGCCCTCAGTGCCGCTCAGCCCCTGTCACGTGGAGGCAGTGAGGGGCACCCCAGCCCGCAGTGGGGAGGCCAGGGCAGCTCTGGGCCCCCGCGCTGCACAGGGCACTGGCTCAGAGTTGTATGAGGCTGTGATGCCCGGAGCATGGCCCAGCGGTTCTGATCCCAGTGCTGCAGCTGGACACCGCAGGGGGCTGCGCTGCCCCTCTGCTCCATCGTGGGCTTTCTGCCCTCTCTGGGTTGGGCTTATGCGCCTGGCTTGGTTTCAGCTGTTCCAGCATGTGTTTGGCAGAGGAGCCAGGGCATTGTTCCCGCTGTGCAGGAATCTTCACTCCGGGGTCTACTATTTCCAATGGTGACTTTGGCTGCTGGGGTCTCCAGCTCAGCAGTGGGTCCCCTTCCCTATGAAGAGGGACAAGCCTTGCTCCAGACTGGTGGGGGTGAGGGCCAGGCCTTCAAGACCCAGCCACCTGCGTGCCTCGCACCAGGGGCACTGAGGGGAGCCGAGCCGTGTCACCAAGGGTGGCTCTTTTCCGTCTACTAGACACTGTGTGTCCCACATGCCAGCCACGGCCTCCTCCCAGCCAGAGTCACAGCAGCCCCACAGAGATCTGAAGAATCTGTTCCCCTTGAGTGTTAGTCTCACTGCACATAAGGAGAAAAGAAAAGAGAGAAAGAAATGTATGGGTGTGTGCACAGGACGGCTTGGATCATTGCGCTGCTGCTTTCTACTGGTCTATGGAGAAAAGCAGTTAAGGCTTAATTTTTTTTCATCTTTTTAATTTTTTTGACTAATTTTTCATGATTATATCTAGTAATCCAAACAGCAATTTGAAATGACAACATGCAATGTAACAACCAGTTTTTTTTTTTTTTTAATTATGTATTTGGTCCAGGGTCTTGCTACATAGCTCAGGCTCCTATTTCAGCCTCCTCAGCACTGGGATTACAGGCACGTGCCATGACACCCAGGCTTGGTGGCCAGCTTGTGGCCAGGGAGGACCAGCATGCATGTGGTCCTGGGGAGCAAACTTGGTCCTTGTACTTGCCTAGGCAGGTGCTCGGACTGCTAAGCTATCTCTGTGGCCCCTACCACTAAGCTATCTCTATGGCCCCTACCACTAAGCTATCTCTGTGGCCCCCTACCACTAAGCTACCTCTGTGGCCCCTACCGCTAAGCTATCTCTGTGGCCTCTACCACTAAGCTATCTCTGTGGTCCCCTACCGCTAAGCTATCTCTGTGGCCCCTACCACTAAGCTATCTCTGTGGCCCCTACCACTGTTGAATTCTTTTCATGTTGTTCAGTGAAACTCTGTATGGTTTATAAGGCTTTCTATTTTGCAATTCTTTTCAATAAAATAAACTGACAAAATACAAAAACAAAGAGGAAACCCAAAGAAGCTGGACCAGGTGACCCGATCCCAATGCTCTGAGTGCATGCCTACTGCTGCTCCCCACTGCAGAACCAAGCCTCTAGCTTGTTCCTGAGCTGCATGGCTAATAGCTACATCTTTACTGGGCAGGAGCTCTCACTGAGGCCATCTCTGGTTGTCATGTCTCCCCGCATCCAGGAGGCAGAGCCAGGCTGCCCCCACCAGGCTCTTCTGCTTCCTCGTCTGGAAGGGAGCCATCCTGATGGCTGTGGCCCTCTCAGGATTGTACCTGGAGACAGCAGATGTATACACAGGTCAAGCGGCCAGTGAGCACCCGCTTGTGAGGCTCTGACAGCCCTCCTGGGCTAGGGGGCACTGCAGACCAAAACCTAATCTTCTAAACACGTCTTGCACTTTCTACTCCTATTCCAGCATTATTAAAGAAACACCTCTAATTTTTGGTCTGTAAACTTATATCCTTAACCTTCCAGAGGAAAAATTTAATGATACTATTACTCTATAATGTAGGTACTTGAGCATAACATCACTGTCTTTCTGAGTATCAAACATCTTAGACTTAACTTGGAATTGGTATTTTCTATCAATCATTGATATTCTAATAAATCTCTATAGAATGTGATAAAAGCAGTTATACAGTTTTACACAGACATGTAGAAATCCAAGGATATACAAAATTGTAGCCTGTCAATTCTGTGACTTTTCTCCTAGTCTCCTACTCTCACTTAATACCCGATTTTGTTTTCTTGTAAACCAGTCATTTACTTGAGAGAGAGAGAGTATAGCAGTAACTGAAATTACATTAGAAGCAGCACACATCTAAAAGACCAAAGATAGTCAATATTTTGGCCCTAGCCCTTCAAGGTCAGTGAGGACTCAGGACATAAGAGAACCTGTGCTGTAACACCCTATAACTCAGTGATTTTCCAAATTTTCTGTTCAAGGAGATTGTGGGACTACAGAGGAAAGGGATTGAAGATATATAGTGTGCCTAAAGAGAGTCACCTCGAGAGAAAACATTCTCTCAGGCTTTCACAGAGAGCAAACTGGTCAAGCAATGGCCGTGACTCATCCAGATGGCTGACACTGACAACAGTTCTACAAAGCACTGTACATGGTTTCAAGGTAAATCCTGAGGGGACTTGACTGAACTTGGGAGAGACAAAAGTTCCATGTTTTGTTATACAGGTCTTGCTTTAACTTGCCCTTAATCACCCAGCAGAAAAGTCTAACCATAAGGCATAAAATGTAAAGCTAGATTAGAATGCTGAGTTGTAAAAGGCTTAAATCAACAACTTCCAGCATTGCCAGTTTTACCAATAACCCACTGCAATAATTGAATATTGGATTGTGTATACAACTACTTTCTCCTAGTTCAATGAGAAAAAATGTTTCATACCAATAATGATTAGAAAAATTAACACATCTACACCCTGTGCTCTGTATAACTACTAGGAGGACAACAATATGCATTGTATCAAATACTGGAAATGTACTGCTAACATGTTTTGAAACTGTCACATTATTATTTCTTATTAAAAGCAATAAAAAAGAATAAAAAATAAAGAAACATCTCTGACCCAAAGAATGACACAGACACCCTCAAAGGCTTAGAAGAACCATGAAGCTTTGGTATAAATTGGGGCCATAGGAAGGGGGAGTCCAAGTCCCCTCCGGCTGGGACCTAGACTGGCAGACCGGTGTGTGGACTTACAGGGTATGCACTGGTCCTGCTGAGCTCCTATGTGGGACAGTGGGGCCAACTTTTGGCTGGGGTTAAGGACAAGAGCTTTAACTTGATGAGGAAGGGAACTCTTGGTCCAATCTAAATCCAAATCCATGGGGAGCTGGGGAGATAGCTCCGAGGCACAAGTGCCTGGTGGGCAAGTGCAAGGTTGTGAGTTTGAACCCCAGTCCCATAAAAAAAAAATATTAAGGCAAGGGGCTGGGCAGATAGCTCCATGGCACGATTGCCTGCCAGGCAGGTGCAAGGTTGTGAGTTTGAATCCCAGTCCCGCAATAAATAAATAAATAAATAAATAAATAAATAAATAATAAACCCAAATCCAAACACACAGGCTCTCCTTGCGAATTGGAATCTTGCCTATCCTTAACTAGCAGCTAGCTGGCCCAAGCGCCTGGTGGTGTGTGCCACTAGTGAGGTAAGGACGTGTCTAGGGAACACAAGTGACTGTCCTCCAGCAGGAAGTGTGTGGCCTCTCCTGTGGCAGTGCCATCATTGTGGAGGACGTGGGAGGAGAAGAGGATGGTTTGGGCAGGGAGATCTGACTCTTCAAGCAGGGACACATCTGTCCCCTTTAGTTCAGTGGAACTAAAGAAAGAGAGCTGAGCTTAGTCAACTACAGCTTTCAAATGTCCTTCATGCACCGTGAAGTACATTCTGATTAAAGGAGTTAAGTGAGTGAGGGGTGTAGGGGGTTGCTCCACAGAAGAGGAAAAGGAAGGCCTTTCAACACAAAGCTCTGGGCTGGCGAGATGGCTCAGCAGTCTAAAGTACCTGTTTAGGCAAGCTTAGGCAACTGCAGGGACCCTGGTTCGATCCCTAGCACTGCATGCTGCACCAGCCCCACCCCAGGGCAGGCTGAGCTGGCCATATAAACAAACAAACAAACAAACAAACAAACAAAATCAAAGCTCTAAGCCTTGGTGGGCAATAGTGGGCCAGGCTGTGGGAAATCCTCTCTATGCACAGAGAAACACACTTCTCATACCTATCAGCCTTGGGACAGGGAACCATGCCCTCCAAATCCAAAGGCTTGGCATACAGGCACACTGTCCTCCTGGTGCCTGGCTGGGTCCACTGAGTGGCACTTGTGCTGTGCTCACCTGAACTGGGGTGGCTGTAGCCACCGGCTGCCTGCCTGGCCTGGAAGGCTCCAGCGAGCCTCACTCTGGAGTCTGGAGCTTGGCCCACTCCACGCATACATGCTGCGGCCTTTTCAGGCCTCCCTGCATCACGAGCCCAAGGCCAAGAGGGGGAACAGGAAGGGGCAGGGACTCAGAAGTCACTTCCAGCCAGGCTGCCCTCCTCCAGAGCGGGCTGTTGGCCAGAGCAAGCCCAGGCACAGGTGAAATCTGATGGGCAAGGACGCTGGTTTCATCTCCCAGCCCCAGCGGAAGGAGCAAGAGAGCAAACGCCGGAGGCGTGGCCCCAGGGCCTGGGTGGAGTGCAGACCCCAAAGTGGACACGGGCAATCGGGGAATCCCAAGGGCTTCCCTCGAGTCCCCGCCCAGGCCAGTCTAGCTGTGAGCAGCACTGGATCTTGCCACGGGTGGTGACCGATTCCCTGCCTGGCACTGGCCCCAGTGGCCAGCTTTTCCCAAGGGTCCACAGATCCTTCAGACTCATTGCAGCTCTAGCCATGGTTTCCTGGAGTGCGTGGACCCAGGGATGCTGCGTGGCCCAGATGCAAGGCTGCCCGACCGCAGAAAAGCCCTGCCTTCTTGCTTCCCTTTAAGCTTGCTTTCATTTTTTAATACATGTCATCTTCTAAGTCAACTTTCATTTTTCTGGTGTACCTTTCCCAACAAAGACCACAGAGCCCATGCCTGGCTTTTGGGTCAGGCAGGGCAGGCTGCAGAGTCCTGAAGAGGCCTGTGCGATGGGGCCGCGGAGAACCCGCAGAGAAGCAGCAGAGAAGAAGCACTACGCATGGCCCCTTTATCCTCCACAAGCGCGCTGGTTAGATAATGTAGCCCTTCTTTACTGGGGTGGAATAAATAAAGCTGACAGAGACCAGACGTCTCGCATGAGTGGCACTCCTCCAGCTGGAAGGCAGCATTATGGAGCAGAGGTGTCTCTCGGGCCGCCGATGCTGAGGCTGTCTCGGGATGCAGGGCAGAGGCAACTGTGCACCTGGGCGCCTCCCGGCGGTGCTGAGGATGAGGGTCACGTGGCAAGGACCCTGGCCATTCCAGATGCTCTCCCAAGCGGCCTCAACGAGCAGTCCGAGTTTGCATCGAGCGGAAGAGGAAGGAGTGCTTGGCCATGCGGAGGGGTGTGTTCTAAGCACAGCAGCAGGCGGGGGCCAGGACCCGTGCTTGTCTGTGCTGGCCCAGGTCTGTAGTGTGTGTGTGTGACGCATGTCTACGTACGCGATACAGAAAGGATGCGTAAAGTGGACTCCAGTGGCCTTGGGAATCTGGCCTGACGAATGCAGTGCTCGCCCAGGGGCTGCAGAGGCAGAGGATCCAGCGGGAGGCCGAAGGCCTGGAGCTCACGGAACAGTCCACGTGGCGGAGCTGCAGATGGAAGAGCCTGTTCTGAAGGCCTGGAGGAGCTGGAGGACCGCGTTGTGCTCACCTTCAAGATGCTCAAGCCGAGCTTCCAAGAGACAATTCCAGAGTGCTGCTGTCTGTGACAGCTGGTTGGGACCAGCACTCGGGGCGCCTGCAAATAGAGCTGCCCTCCTGGGGCCAGGATGGAGGTCATAGGCAGGGCCCGCGTGGAGCTGGCTCTGAGTGAGGAGCAAAAGGAGATGGCTGTGGTGCGCAGCATCACCCCCTCTGCCTCCCGGCCTGCTGGGGTGCGCTTGGCAGATCCTAGGTCTGCGTGGTTGGAGTCTGCGCTGGCACCTGCCACTGTTTTAGGCACTTGGCTGGATGGAGACCCGCGGCCTGTGGGCAGAGAGGAACCTTTGCTTAAGGTCATGGACACAGTCCAGCTTCTAAGAACAAAAAGAAGGCCATTAGAAGCACTGTGATTTAGTTAAAATGTACCCCCATGGGGGCTTTTGGGTTAGCTCAGTGGTTTAAGCATGTGCACGGGCAGTCCCAGTCAGGCACAGGGCTTGGTGGTTCGTTCCCCAGATCCACCCTTAAGGCAACCCGAGACAGCCCAAAACAAGTGCCCCTACCTACTCCTTACCAAACAACCCTATTTGTACCTAGGTCGTGGAGAATAAGAGCAGGATTTTGGCTCCATGTGCCCAGTGGCTTCTCCTCACTGCATGGACACCAGTGGTGTAGGAGCAGGGCCTGGCTTGCCCGAGAGGAAGCCTCGGAAGGAGCTGGTCCATCCTGGCCGGTGACACAGCGTGACACCCAGCGTGAGGGCTGTGGAAAATCATGTGTGGTGAGGCTGCTGGTGTGACCCTTCCCACAGGGCATTCAAGGGCAATTGTGTGTAAGGTATGGTGGCCACACCTGGTCAAACTCGGGCTGCAGCTCGGGCCTGGGCAACACAGTGGCCTGGCCGGATGAGAGGAAGTGTCCCCTGGGCCGTCTGCAGTATCCCGGACCGATCTCCCCATTTCCTCCTTCCAGGTGGCAATAATTTTAATATTTGTAGCCACCTCTGAAGCTATGTTGGCAAAAATGTCAGTAGCAAAGAGGTTTGGCTTCATGAAAATGGAACCAAATCATAGAAAATATTTTAGTCTTTCCTAGTCTGTGAAAAGGCTGTCTCATGAAACCCTGGAGCTCCTTGTTAGCCATATGTAAAACTGAATGAAATGGAACTGTACTTTGACAGAACTCCTTCCTCAGTTCTCAAAATGGTGGGGTTCTTAGCACCTCCCCAAACAGACTGGTATCTAGCGAGGGGCTGGGAACCAGGCATTGTTCTATGGACACAGCTAAGTACATTGTTCTTTAAAACATGGTCTGGTATTCATTTAGGAATTTGATTACTAGGTGCCTGCAAATAAGTTAGCATAGGAGATAACTTTATAAAAAAAAAAATCAAATAGGTCTTAGAAGTACTGTGCGGCTGACAGGCTAATATGGAATGCTTGTCATTTGTGAATTGATTTCTGCGCCGACAATGCTTTGTATATTCAGAGTACTGTGCACAGGCCACGTGTGTGCACGGGATCCGTGCTGCCACTCCATGAGGTGGGCATCGACAGCACTGCTCTGCACCCGGGAAGCTGGGGACCAAGCCGTGTGTCCCGTGGTCACGCACTGGAGGGACAAGGGGCGCACATTTGTCCAGGCTCTGAGCCCAGCCTTTTTCTTCTCTGCCGTGTGCCCGAGTCAAAGCTACTCATTTTCTACCTCAGCATTCAGTGCGTTTAAAGTCTGTTCAGTCCGTGTAAAACAGCAACAAGCAAGCCAGGATTTCTGGTGTGCCGCAGCCGAGGTCTGTGCGTGACAGGCCAACTCCATGGTCACTGGGAAGGTCGCCCCCAGCCTGTTAGATGTCAGGGGTGTCCAGTATCTTCTCGCAACGTGGAGGAATGCAACCTCTAACCAGGGAAGGCAGACAGGAAAGCGTTACTGGAAATAAGAGCAATCACTTCTGAATTTCCAGGCGGGGTCCCAGTGGATGGTCACTGAGCTGCCTCACAGCAAAGCCACGGTGTGGGCCCAGTGTGGGTCACACCACAGCCAACTTGTCAGGCTGCACATGTGGCTGCTCAGTTGGTCCTGATCTAGGAGAGGACTGGGTCACACAGCACGTAGTACGTGGAGAGGTCAAAGGCGTTCTTGCACAGCGGCGGCTCCAGATGCTCCCATCAATCCCTGGTGCCATCACATTATGATGCCATCACCAAATTAATCCACGGATGAAGTTCAAGCTCCACTGTGACCCAGTCCTCTCCTGACCACTCTCCCTCCAAACACAGAATCTAGGGGGACACTGTCGATATGAACTATAACTGATGCTTTAAATGAAAATCCAGTCAAACTCATATTTTGATTACACAAAATGAAGATCTAATATGGGCTTAAAAGCATTCTGATTTTATTATCGATATTCTATCTTAGTTATGTTTTCTGAGACAAAATATGCAGCACCTGAAGCTAGAGGAGAAAAGATTTATTCTGGCTCACACTTTGCCCAGCTCCAGGGCATCGCAGGGGGACATCACGGAGGACAAAGAGCTCACGGTGGGCTGAAGACATCAAATGCAGCAGGCACCGAGCAGCGCATTGTTTCTGCCCTTCGTGCTGCCCAGGTGAGCCGTGCTTGGGGCAGGTATTGCTCACACACAGGGTGAGGCACCCAAGCCAGGGAGGTAGCACAGTGGTGCAGGAGCTGCCTGGCAAGGGTAAGGTCCTGAGTTTGATTCCCAGTACAGGGAAAGAAAGAAGGAAAGAAAGAGAGAAAGAAAGAAAGAAAGACAGGAAGGAAAGAAAGACAGGAAGGAAGGAAAGACAGGAAAGAAGAAAGGAAGGAAGGAAGGAAGGAAGGAAGGAAGGAAGGAAGGAAGGAAGGAAGGACGGACGAAGCCAAGCAGGGTGAGGGACCCACACTCCTATTCAGAACTATGCAGCCCCGTCAGTGGACTGGCTTTGTTAACCACACTCTTTGTTCCAGCGCCACACAGGCCAGGTCCCGCCTCCTCTGAGAAAGCTCCATCTGTGGCTGCACGAGGCACTGGGAGCCCCTCCACACACGGCCATAACAGAGTCACGGAAGAAGTCCTAGTGTGTATAATAAAGATACTCTTCCTTCAATGTGCTTCTTTTGAAACTTTGATATAGCAGCAGACACAGAGTAGTTAGGCATCTAGTCAGTCCAAGCGTACAACCAACCCCCAGGAGCTAAGCAAAGAGAGACTTTTTCTCCTATCCCAGGAATTCCAGAGAAAGCTGAAAGGCTCCAGTGGTGCTTCAGAGGAGGACATATCTGCAAGTCCTGGTCCTTCCCGCATGCTTACAGAGTGGCCGCTGAAGTTCCAGCTAGCCAGCTGCTCTTACACAGGAGGAAACGGACAGGGGAGAAGCACAACTTCAGCTTGTGTGTTGCAGGCTGAAGCGCTACCCCAGGGCTTTTGTATCTGCTACTGACTCAGGGCGAGCTTTATGTAAACCTTTTCTAAATGACTAAATTACTAAGGCATGGCAGCTGATATAAGGCCAACTTATGCTTACAAGTTACAACCTTGGTCTTTGAATTAGAAAAATAAAAGATACGTGCCAAGTGAAAAGGCAGCGAGAGACGTAGAAACGAACAGAGGTAAAACTGTCTCAGAAAAATTGCCCACAGCCCTCTCCTACCTTGGAACATTGGGTAGACAAAATCAAAGACAAAAATGGTTAATTAATTTAACTGGTTTAAACAGATAAAAAACTATTCTGTAGAAATGAGTTGATACACATTTATTAACAAATCAAACTCATATTTTAGTCACAAAATGAGACTTAAACATACAGAAAAGTCCATAATTTCAAAATACAGAAGGAGCACAGTCAGATTTGTGTCTTATGTAAACAATTAACATTTAAACAAAATAACCAACTGCATGATAATTTCCTTGAAATTTCTTAAGCAATGACTGAGCTAACAAAAATAAAATTATGACTAGAAATTGTGAAATAATACTGAGTCACTCAGAAAGTTATGACATAAGTTTAGGATTATCCTAGCAATAAAATTTAGTACTTGGTATGCTTTTATGAGTGCAGAAAATGTTGAAAAATGTCTGCTGTAAGTTGCAAGATCAATTGAATAAATGTAAATGAAATAGAGGGGAAAGAAGGAGTGTTAAAACAAAATTAAGCACAGAATAGAAAAAATTCTTGGTATTAATTAAAATTTTCAAGGCCGGATTCTTTTAAATACTTACAAAATAGATTAGGATAATTGAGGGAAACTAGGGTGTCCTTATAAATAAAGTAGAGAAATGAGTGGGGGCCATGAAACAGATGTGGTACACAGTAAAATCCGCAGAGATGTCTCTGCGTCACTCCCCTGCACTAAGTCTGAAAATGTGGCTAATTTGGGCTGAGGACAGTTGAGCCAATGTGATTAAACAGGAAGGAAAAGACTAAATGTTGAAGACAAAGGACAAATTGTCAAGGAATTCTTTCACAAAGATTTTTGTTTCATTGGCATTTTTTCATGCCATCAAGATTAGTCTAATACCACAGAATGTCCAGTTTGTGGACACCATGGAAGGCCACGCTCATTGTTTGTTATTCTAACCTGGCCTCGGTGTGTCAGTTATGTGAGCTCTCTGTGGCCCAGTACCACAGCGTTGCAGCTCAGACTCTCAGCACATTCCTCATATACAATAATTTTTCAGAGACCACATGTAAAAATCCCAGCTCCTTGGGCCACAGCCCTCCCCTCTTGAGCCCTTAGGGAGGGCAGGGATATTGTTTTAAATTCTTACATTCATATAATGCAAAGAAGTGCATAGAAGAAGCAAACCCCAGAAGCAAGTCTTTGCTGCATTGCTTGCGAGCAGAGGCAGCTTGTGAGATGCCCGCGCACCCTTCCGCGGGCTCTTCCTCTTTTTCGCTGTCTGTATGCGAAGCTTTCTGTGTCCCGACAGACCTTGCGGGTATCCTTCACGCTGGCAGGGTGCCGCCTGAAGGCGCCCTTGTCAGCCCAGGACCTGCCTTCTGCTGCTCACACTGGTTGTTGCCACGCAATCCCAGACTTCCTTTCTGAGTTCCCAGCAGCACAATCGCTGGGGTTTTCACTGGGTAGTGGCGGCCGACCCTTCTCCTGAAACAAATGGACAACAGAGGCCCCCCCACCCCCGCAAATGTTTGCGGTGCTGCCATCATTTATTTTTAAACAGTACAAAATGGTAAAAAAGAAAAAGTAGGAATGATGCAAAATTTCGTTAAACAGAACAATAGGAATTGGACAGTGTTGTACTGTGTAATGTTATCTTCAAATTCGTCATTTAGGTTACCAGCTATAAACCTGCGGAGCTCGTTTTAAAATAAGTCACAAGAAATCAAAAAAGGAGAAAATATATATATATATATATATATATATATATTTTTTTTTTTTTAATTATTATTATTTTTTTTTTTTGTCTTTTTGAGGCAGGGTCTCGATATGAAGTTGAGGCTGGCCTTGAGCTCACTTTTGTAGTCCAGGCTGGTCTCGAACTTGCACCAATCCTCCTGCCTCAGCCTCCCAAGTGCTGGGATTACAGGCGTGAGCCACCAGGCCCGGCAAGAAAAAATATTAATAAATGAGTAGTTTCATGAATTGTTCTTTTCAATAGACTGGCAGAGACCAGCCTCACAAGTATGCAAGTGTTGTTGTTTGTGTCTAAGTGTCCCCCCAAAACCTCACGCAGTTACGGGACTGCTTCGAGAGTTTGTGATTAATTCCAGACCCAAGGCAGAGACTAGGGTGTGAGTGCTGCACCCATCCTCGGTGGCCAGCAGAGGACAACAGCAGGCAGGGAGGGGTTTGCTGGCTGCCGTTGCCCTTCCTCTGCTCTTGGCCGTGTCCCCATCACCAGGGACAGCCGCCCTCTGCCGCGTGCTGCTCCGCCTGGGAGCCTGCCCAGTACGGACGGGAACCTCCACACACCGTGAGCTAAATACACCTTTGCTTCCTTCACTTTCCGATTCAGGTGTTTTGTCCCAACAACGAGAGAAGAGTAAAGCAGACACCAGGTAATGCTGTCTTGGTAGACAGCCAGTAATAGGAATCTCGGCTTTGAGCTGTATCGCTTTCCCTCGCAAAGAGCTGCTCAGTGGTTCACATCATGTTAATGTCCAGTGCTCTCCTTTTGCTTTTTTTTTTTTTTTTCTTGCAAGCTGCCTGTTCCTGACCAGGGTCCATTTCACTACTGCATGGCTGCAGTCCTCTGTGCGATAAGTACTTTGTAGAATACGTGATCGGTCTTCATCTGTTTTAAAATTTGTAACAAATTTCTATTTGCCTTTTGACGATGGAGCATTTTTGCATTAGAAAATGGAAATTGATGATCAAACCTGTTTCCCTTTCCCCTCTGCCGCAGCTTTTGGGCTGTGTCATCCCCACCTGTGCTGCCCCAGCTTATGCACGCTCTCGCCTTCAAGCACATCTGCCGTACCCTCATCCCAATTACAAACGCACAAGTGAAAACCCCAGATTACGCTTGCATCCTAGCGTTTAAGAATGGCTTCATATTAGGAAATTTGTCAATTTACATAGGCCAACTCTCTTCTCAAAGAGATAAACGTGCCAATTCCACGTTCTTTCTTAAAGTGGATGAAGAAACTCAGGTTATGGGAAGAGATAGAAAATGTGTGGAGGTATCTCCTACAACAGAAGTACTGGAACGGCTTCAGCTATTTGGAATGGAAGATCTGGTCAGAACTCAGAAGACAGAATGCTGATCTAAATCCTGCCTGTAAAGACCAGGCTGGGGAGGATTCTTCTGGAAAAAAAAGGACTGCATTGGTTGTTGGACTCCAGAAGACACTTGTTATGGCTTGGCAGAAAGTTGGTCTGCATTTTGCTCATGTTCAGAGACTTTGCCTGGGACTGAGATTAAACATTGCGGACTGTTTAATCTGACAATCTTGAAAGGAAATTTCAAGGCAGCCAAATGCTGAAGCAGTGGCATGGCTATTGTTGGGAACTTTTGGTTAAATTATGTTGAGAATCAAGGGCAAAGTGTTGGGATCTGCAGAAGCTGGAAAACTGGTCAAACGTGTGTAGGTGGGGCTAGGCCTCGATGCCTAAAGCAGACAAGCCATCTCAGTCCTGAGATAAGCGTCCTGCCTGGTTTATGTCAGCTGTTAGTCACTAGGCAACCTACTGTCATGTGTTGCTAACTTTGCAAAGGTACAAATAAACTTCCGTATTGTTGCTTGGGGGGGGGGTGCTTGGCTCACCAACCAGGCAGATGACCCACCACCTAACCCAGCTCTTGTCTCCTTGTCTATATGTGCCTCATTTCTGCTGCTGTCCCTCCCTGGGCAGAACAGACCACGCTGAGATCCACAGATCCTTACATTTGTCACCTAGTCAGGACTCCGGACATTAGCTAAGCACGGGTAGCGGAAACGCTTTCAAAGAGCACACATAGGGAGGGATCCGGGTTGGTTGGAGCTGGCAGTGTTTAGCACAGATGTGCATTGGTACTGGCACATGGAGGCTCACTAGGGCCGGAGAGAGAAACAAACAGACAGCGAGCAATAGGCTTGAGAGAAGCCAAAAGGAAAAAGCTAGATGAGATAAAACTGGGACAGAGTTTCAAGAACCAAAGACATAGGGCTGGCCAGGTAGCTCAGTGGATGCAAGTGCCTGCTCTGGCAGATGCAGGGACCGGAGTTCGATTCCCAGCATGCTATGCTGCCCCTGCCCCTGGGGTGCACTGAGATGCCATCGAGACTGGGCGTGGTGGTGCATGCCTGTAATCCCAGTACTTGTGAGGCTGAAAGCAGAGGATCACGAGTCCAATCTGGGTAGTGAGACCTTGTAGACCCTGTACTAAACACATAAAACAGAACCATGGATGTTTATATAGATATATAAAAATGTTTGTTGTTTCCTTGGTTCCTGTATTTGTGCTGCTTTTTAAGACTATTACAAAGGACTCAGACTGTGCTGTTTTAAAATCAAGTCCCAAACAGGACAACGTGGGTAGAGTGAAGGTACAACAGATAGTTCAAACCCTCCAGCTTTGTTTGATTACATAAAAACTGAAAGCAGTTGCTTCCAAGCTGCAAGGCCTTGCTGGGCAGAGGGTAATACCGCATCCACAGAGGACCCTGCTGGGATTTCCCAGCTGCCTGCACGTCTGTTTGCCCCACCCAGCGACAGAGGTTGGTGCCTACCAGCAACTCCAGGCCTGTGTGCCTGAGGCCAAGTAGGAGGGCCATGACTATGGTGTTCTGTGACCTGGGTGCTGGCGATGCACGTTGCTGGCATCACAAACATGTGTCAGTCTCAGTAAAAATGAAGCATCCAATGGTCAGAGGCAGAGCGACAGCAGGCACACACAGCCGCTGTGCACAGAGGCTGCGGGAGCTCAAATTTCACTGAGTCACAGATCCGAACTTCTGCCTCAAGGGAAGTAGAGCCATTTTCTTTATCTCCCTCGCAACTAGCACTAAAAGGAACCAGGCAGGCAGCAGAGTCCAGGGAGGATTTTCAACATCTCTACCCCGCTGCTTTCGAAGTTCAAGTCCCTAGTAATCTGGGACAAGTTGTAGGTCTTCATGGAGCTGTATCTTTTAAAACCTTAAATGAATTAAAACTAGCTGTTGTTACCTATGGCCCTACTGCTCTCTTTACCCTGAATTTAGTAGAATACGAAGGCTACAGACTACAGGGTCCCAAAAGATTGGAAAGGAATAGCTAAGGAGAGGAAATGCCTTTGACAACGGCATGGAAGCAACTTGAAATGAGGTTCACCATTTAGCATTATAAAGGATATGCTAATTGGGGAGGGTGCCTTTGCTAGCATAATCAACTAACCTTTGTGTTGCAAATATATGAGCAAACTAAGACAGCTGCCATTAGGGCCTGGAAAGAGCTTCCGTCTAAGGGTGCTGCTTCCCTTAATTGGGCTTCCATTAGGCAAGGCCCTCCTGAGCCTTCCCAAGATTTTGCTACATGCTTATTGCAAGCTAGTGAGAGGATTGTAAGTGACAAGGAAGCTAGCAAATTAATAGTTCAACAATTGGCCTTCGGAAATGCAAATAAATGGTGTGAAGAGGCTTTAAGAGCCCACCAAAAGCGCACTATGCCCCCGAGACGGTTTGGATTTCTGCAGATATGGGCCCCTCATATGCACAGGGGCTGCTGTGGCCGCAGCTACCAGGCGGGTTATTCATCCACAGTCTACAAAAGAGGGAAAAAGTGAGGCCATCTGTTTTCACTGTGGGGACAAGGGACATTTAGCCCAAAGCTGTTCTGCTGCACCAAAGACAACACAGCCATTATCTGTCTCTTCAAGGAAGCCTTCCAGTCCACGTACAAGATGTGGATGAGGGAGTCACTGGGCAAGTGAGTGTAGATCCAAAGCTGGTGTGGAAGGCTGACCCACTCAGGGAAACTTCCAATGGGGCCCCCTCAGCCCCATCAAACAGTGGGGGCGCTTTCCCCTCCCCCACCAGGAGTGAAAACCAACAGCAGAGCTTTGGGCCTCAGTTCCTCCTCCAGATGCCTATCAACTCCGGGAATGGGGCCTCCAGTTATTCCTGGTGGAGTCTATCTAGGGGAGTCTATCTAGACCTCAGGGTACAGTGGGGATCTTTCTAGGTCTCAACAGTCTCACCTGAAGAGGTCTCCAGATTTTCACCTTGTGTCATTGGTGCTAGCTATGCAGGGAAATCGAAGTGATAATTCTGCCCACCCAAGCCATTGTTTGAACCACACCAGATTCTTATATTTCTCAAGTGGTCATTCTTTCTTTGCTAAAAATTTTAAAATTATTAAAAAGAAATATTGGATTAAAAATAAAAATTAATTAATTAAAGGAAGAACATTTTAAAGGCTTTTCAGATGCCAGTGTGGATGGTTTCCAGGTAGGGCCACTAACAAGGTAAAGGGCCGGCACCCCAGGAATAGAGCTTAGCAGAAAAGCACTGTCTCCATTACTACTGTCATTTAAAACAAAGCTTTTGCATTGCCCACTTAAGGTGATTAGATTGAAGGGCTGTTTCCATCCTAAGGATATAAACAGTTTGCTTTTTTGGGAGCAGATGGGGAGATAGCTCAGTGTTCTAAGCGTCTGCCTGGCAAGTACAAGGACCTGGGTTGGATCCCTGGTACCATATACCAGTCTGGCACAAGCCACGTGGTGAGACTCTTTTCCAAATAATTAA
>PVJA010005827.1:32219-76867 GCA_004027025.1 Myocastor coypus | reverse complement strand
AGGGAGGAAAGGAAGGTAAGAAAGAAGCAAGTCACTATCCTAATCAAAGCTGTGACAATGCTTTTATATGATAAAAGAGACTACAGATATGAAAGATTTTGAGATATCGAGATCATCCTGGGTTACCCAGCTTGACCCAATGAAATATCACAAGATACTTTCAAGAAGGAGACAGGGACCCTGAGTCTTCAGGAGATGTGACAGCTGACATAAGAGGCTGGAGTGACGCCAAGAGTAACCCAAGGTCTAGAATGCAAGTGCCTGCTAGAAGTCCAAGAAGGAAGGAAACAGATTCTTCTCCCCTCCAGAAGCAATTAAATCCTGCTGACAGCTCAATTTTAACCCAGCAAAAAAGTCTGGCACTAAAATCATAAGGCAATAAGTTTTTATTGTTGTAAGTAAATAAATTAGTGGTTATTTGCCATAGCATCAAAAGCACAGCTAGAAACATGAGCTGCCCTGGTCGAAGAGTGAAACATTTGAGTTTAAGATTTTATAGAGAAAGTTGCTGTGAGGATAAACCCAACAGCCTCCCAGACAAGTATAATTTACTAAGAATGAGTATGGCTGAAATTGCTGCAACTGAAAATGTCAAAAGATGTTGAGTTTCGGATTACAAAAAGACTAATCAATGGGGGAGGAATAATCAGAGCATAGCAAGTGAAGCTGAAGCAATCAAATGCAGTAGTCCTCAATGACACAGGCACAATGAGAAACTGATAGAGATCTCCCCTCAAAACAGATAGAAAACTATATAATTCTGCACAGTGAAACACAAATGAGCAAAGAACGTTATGTGAGGAGCAAAACAATCTTACAAGGGTTGCACAGAACTACTGAAACGTCAACACCATCACTATTCCTGAAAAGGAGTCAAAGGACCTCAACTTCACAGGCAAAAGTGACTCATAGTGGTTGGGCACATAGCTCAATAGAATAAGCATTTGCCTGGTGTTGTGGTTTATGTCTAGTTGTCCCCCCAAAGCCTCATGGAGTTATGGGCAGGGACTTCTAGAGTTTGAGACTTAAATGATGATCCACTGGGATTATGTGTTTCACTACTGTTGGGATTATGGTCTGAGTACTGCTGAGACTATGGGTGTGGCCTGCAGCTGATAGGCTAAGGCAGAGAGCCTGATGTAATTTAAAGAGAGACAGAGAGACAGATGTGAACTGTTGTTGTCTGCTGCCCTGGTAGGTTGATTGTCTCTGTCTCGATTGTTGCTGTTCCACTGCCATGAACTGGATGCTCTCTGCCCTGTTCCACTCAGCCTTGGGCCAGCCGAATATGGACTGAAACCTCAGTAACTGTGAGCTAAATAAACCTTTCCTTCCTTCATTTTGAGTGTTGGGTATTTGTCCCAGCAACGAGAGATGAGTAACTAAGACACCTGGCAAGTGCAAAGGCCTGAGTTCAACCTCCGGTTTCACAAGTGACTCAAAGAAAAATCCAGCACACTAGTGCACTGAGAGAAAAATCAGCATACTAAAATCATACAAGGCAAAAGAATAAAGAATATGGTGAACGTGGCAAGAGCCACTGAGAAGTCAAGATAGTATTTTTAAGTTTCCACTGAATTTTAAGAGTGATGTGGACAGAAGCAATATTCTATCATTAGAAACCTAAAAGGTGAAACAAGACATAAAAACACAGGAAACTGCTATGTAAAGGAACTGGGTTAGGGCTCCAAGAGGGAGCTGGGAACATGAGAGACTTGAGTTGTCCAATGACAGGGTGAAAGGTGAAAACATGAAAGATAAAGAATGATAATAATGATACCAGGCCCTTGAGAAGAGAGAGGAGATGGGAGGCAATGTACAAGTGAGTCACCCAGGGTGCTTCCTTTGTTTCAATAGGGAAACAAGGGAATAGATCCAAACTGAGGTAGATCTGTAATGAAGGTAAAGTAGTGACTCTTCATATAACAATAAAAGTCACTCCAGTTGGCAGGAGGACCAGGAATGTGGAAAGGTAGATACGGAGGAAGGTGGCAAAGTCCTCCATAAGCAGGTGGTCAGAAGATAACAGTATCAACAAACAGCTCTATCCACAATTCTAGTCAACACTTCAAGGGATCATAAGCTGTCATAAACAATTACAGCAATTAAAAACAATCAAGCCTGAATGGGTAAAACCTGGCCCTGAGCCTGCCTATATCTGAGTTATGTGACAGTGCGATTTTGACTGCAGTTCTAAACTTCTCTAAATGTTTCTTCATCAGGAGCACAAGAGTATCATTAGCTCCTACATCACTGGGTGATTGTGAAGATAAATCAAATAATACATGCAGGGTATGTAGCTATCTAGTACTTATCTTATCTACTTAAGAAATACTAATGCTTCAAGAACATACATGTGGTGGGGAGCTTGGGTTGAATCTGCAGCAAAATTCTGGCAAGTAAAAATAATGTTTAGGGAGTTCATTCTGCACAGGAACTTCAGCCTGACTTTTTCTCTTAATCATATTTCCGCTTTTCCCATTTCTTCACTTATTTTCAAGGTTATTCTACTTTTGTGCTTCTACAAATGCTTACATGAAGCTTCAAACATATAAAAATCAGTTAAAAAAAGTTTGATTTTATTTCTTCCTTCAACACTCTGTGAAAAGTCTGAGTAAAACTAAGTTACCAAGTATGGTGTACAGGGAAGAGTTCTGCCATGTTCAGAAAAACCTACATGAAAAATTAACCACTGGTTGACATCTGGAACTTGAACAAGGGGATGGTCACCACTGGTCTCATGGGTAAAAGTGGCCAAAGTGTTTATAAAAGCTGTGGGTTGTTAAACATCTTTTTCTGGCTGTCAAATTTTGGTTCATGCTGAAAAGAAGGTGCCAACATGATCAGTTCCAATAAGAGCCCTGGGGCTTGGGTCCATGACTTTAGTCATTCCTGCTGCTATGAGGCACTTCTGAAGAAAAACAGTAACAGGGATAGCTACACTAAAAGAGAACTCTGGGAGGCTGTGCCTGGTTTCTTGAGCGTGCCTCTATATGGCTTCTGCCACTGTCAGTTTTGTTAGTTGTTATTATTTTGTTATCAGAAATCTATTAAAGCCCTGCAAGTAGGCAGTATCATAGCCAGTGAGATTTATAGGAGGTGCAGTTGTTGTTAGTTGAAAACATTTCCCAGTAAGGACAACGACACACAGAGTCTTATGAGTTCCTCTTGGCAAGTCACTGAAACTGGGGCTCTTGATGCTCCCTGATGCACATGGATCCTGACCTTCCCTAGAAACTGAAAATACAAGCATTGCTGTTAAGACCATTCTACCAGTAAAATACTTGATCCTGGCCCTGTGGTTATAAGTTTTATAGACAAGTTGGGTTCACGGTTTTCCAGGTCAACTTTTCATGAAAAAGACTGGGGAAGAAATTACCTAAGCATATAGCATTCTATCAAAGAATTTACAAGGTCTAACAGCTATCCTGGCTCTGCTTTGTGTCCTAAGGCTAGCTCATATCTGACCTATATTTCCTCATCAGTAAAATTGTAATAACAGTATCTACTTCAAATAGAGTTTTAAAGTTCTAAGACGGTAAAGTCCTTAAAACAATTCTCTCCACATAGCCCTATGGATGTGTTATTATTGTCTTACATTAGGACTCCAAATTTTTATTCTTTGATATTGTTAGTATCACCTCTATAGAGTAGATCTGTTATATTTTATAAAGTATAAACATCCTAAATTTAAAAATTTAAACTAAGGGCCGGCCAGATAGCTCAGTGGATTAAAGCACCTGCTTAGGTAGAGCACAGTGGCTGGGGTTCAATCCCCAGCATGCCATGCCCACCCCACCCCTGGAGCGAGCTGAGATGGTGAATGAGACTGGGCATGGTGGCACACACCTGTCACCCTAGTGCTTGGAAGGCTGAAAACAGGAGAATCACTACAAATGCAATCTATGAAGCTCCTGTAGACCCTGTAGACCCTACCCTAAGTACATTTTAAAACAGTAAACGAAACTACAAGTGCTAAAAACTAATGTAGAGAGCTGGAGGAATGTCATGTTGAATATTCAATTCCTAGCATGAACAAACGCAGGAATGAATGAATGACTGAAAGAAAGAAAGAGAAGAGAAGAGATACAGAAACAAATAAAAACTAAACTATAAAAAACAGAAATGTCTCAGTATCAAAATAATCAAATAAAATTAAATTTAAGGGTAAATCCAATTTTAACATCAAAGTTTCTTTCCACAAGAATGTAAAAAAGGGGGCAAGAATATAGCTTAGCAGCATAAGTGCCTGCCTGAAAAGCACACAGTCCCAAGTTTGATCCCTAGTACCAGGAAAAAGGAAAACAAAACAAAACACAAATGTAAAAATGAGGAGCCCGGATTTAGTTCAGTAGTGCAGAGCCTGTCTGGCAAGTGTAAGGTACTAAGTTTGATTCTCAGTACCCAAAAGGAATAAATAAATAAATAAATAAATATGAAACCTTAAACTAAAACCATCACTTGGAGACACAGATCATCTTTCTGTAAATGACTGAGAATCTAGTCTCATCACCCCAATCCCAGAGGAGGCAGAGACAAAAAGCACGAAGAAGGAGAGGGTGTTGATGGTCATAGAGTGCTCAGTGCCAAAGTTCTATTTCCTACCCATAACTATGTTTATTTTCAAATATTAAAATCCATTTTAAGACATTCCACCCTTTCTTCCCCATTTTAAAAAATGTTTACTGCATAGTAAGTAAAGGGCATGCTACAAACTTAACTGGTTCAATAGTTTCTAGCTACCAGTACCTAGGACAGTTGACCTCAAAAGTATACCTAAGTTCCCCTAACTGTGTTTTTAGAAAAAAAGAAATAAACATCCAGGGGAGCTAGAGGTAATCAGCTACAAACATGCACATAAATTCCTATTTTACTCTAAGATCAAAGAAAAACTAAATAATCACCATGAAAGCAGAAAATGCAATAAAAAATTAGGCTAAGGTTTTCAAATTGTAGATTTTTAGCTACTCAGCAAAGAGAAATAAAAGGCACCTGCTAAGCTACAGTAACAAACAGTGTCCACTATTGCTTTTTATTATTATTATCTAACTCTTAGAACTCTGATCTCAAATCTATCAGGATTAGAGGCCCATTAAAGATGACACACAATATAGCAGGCTTGCTCTATCCAAAGGGCAAAGACTCTCAGGGGAATCTCTGCAAGTCACAGATCCCTGGCAACATAACTAGCTACTGAAACCTACTCCACCAAGGGCGGCTGCAGATATTCCATTCGCGTAGCAAATTATGATGAACATTTCTCTGAAAATAAGCTCCGTCCAATCAATCCTTTGGCCTTTAACGGCCAGATTATCTAAGAAATCCCTCTTCTCTAGCGAAGGAAGAAGTCACTTTTGAAGTATTTTGAATAGAAAATAAACGCAAAACTCACCATAGCAAATGTGCTGACACTTGGTTTCTTTTCCTTCTGTTTACTAAAAAGTAAATAAATAAGGTAATTACCCAACACTTATTTTAAAACACACAGTTTCTGAAACCACTAATGTTCAGTGCTTATATTTAGTGATAATTAGAACAAATATGATTACATTATTTAGTAAAACAGGCAAAGGACATTCATAATGTTCAAATATAAATGTTTACATGTGTCTTTGATGTCCACATATATGGTGGGCATTTCTATAAAGTGTCTTCCTTGTGTAACATCTATTTCCTAGTTCTCTATGATGAACATCTACACTTTTTTTTCACAATTAGAAACCAATCCAGGCTGGGCATGGTGGTGCACGCCTGTAATCCCAGCACTTGGGAGGCTGAGGCAGGAGGATCAGTGTGAGCTCAAGACCAGCCTGGGCTACAAAAGTGAGCTCAAGGCCAGATTGAACTATACAGTGAGACCCTGTCTCAAAAAAAAAAAAAAAAAAAAAAATCCATACTAAAACAAGCATTTCCTCTTTTATTTTAAATAGCAAATCACTCATTTCCTGTGAAATAAATTTTCTTAGTTACCAACTAACCCATTCCAAAGTAGCCTGTAAAATATGAAAAGTCCATTCTTAGGCATTTAAGTGCCAGCTAATGTACAGAGTTGACATTCCAGTGACTCCACTCAGTAACCAAACTCTCTCCTGTATGGAGCTGTTGTCTCAGACACGAGCGAAAGCTAACCAGAATAGACCAGCCTCAGTTTCATACCTAGAAAAGGACTGTTTTCAAAAACAGCATCATTTTTGCTGAGACTTCTAAATTCAAAAAAAGTGAAGTCTCCTAAACTGAAAGTTCAGTTTCCTCAGATCTAGCTCTGTAGTGGTATTGTATAAGAATACAGGAGCATCTTCAGGTTTGGGCCCATGCTAATCACAGGGAAGGCCTGGGGTTGGTACCCTTAGCAACAGGAAGAGAGGTTAAAATGCCCATAAGAAGCTGCATTTTTAGCTCTGAGATTTTCATTTTTTTTATTGCTCTAAAACTGATGTTACTTTGAAGAATGAACAGTATCAGTAATATTCATAAACAACTCTCATGCAGGCAAAACATTGTCCTGTTAGAGTTAAAAAACACCACAGAGTAGTAATACAGGTTAGCGTCCTTCTCTAAGGTCCCATTGCTGGAAGAAAGCCAAGACTTAAACTGTAAAGTCTATCCCAACTGTACTGTATGGAAATAGATCTTCATAGGAATTCTATTCCTTACCTTTTAGATCCATCAGGAGAAAACACTTTTCAAAGGCAAGTTGCTCATGAAAGTCATTTTAATGAAGAACGTCTGTATGAATATGGATACTCCAAACTGCATAATCTATTAGCAAAGCCAAATGCTTCCTACACTATGTCAAAATGTATAATGTTAAGAACAAATTGAAATCAATGGTGATTTTGTACCTCCTACTCTGTGAAATCTTTTTCTCTGTTTATGAGGGAAATTTTACTGTGAAAAATTTACATAAACAGAAAAACTAAAAGAACACTATGATTTCTCATATAATCAAATTAACTTAAAGTGTTAATTTAATACTATAATTACTATAATTACTACTATATACTATAATACTATAATATACTATATAATATACTATATAATACTACTATATACTATAATACTATAATTAATACTAGAATTTGGGCCACATTTATTTTATAAGGAAGTGTATATTATCATTTATTAATATTTGGTCCAACTATTTAAAATTGAAGTGCTAATACTATAATACTCATGCTTTTTTACCTAATTTTGGTATCATTTAGTATATAACTCACAGTTGCCAAGATTGTTTCCTACAAGTGTTTATCAAATCATGCATTAAATTTATTGCTCATCTCTTTTCAATGTCTCTTAACCTAGATTTCATCCTTCTTTTGATACTTTTTTAAAAGAATAAGAACAGTTTTATAGAATGTCTCTCATCTTGGATACATCTGAATATAAGTGGAGCTATACATTAAAAGTAAACACTTTGGAGGACTTAGGCTAAAAAAGAAAATGCAAACATTCTTATAATTTTGACTCTGAATATATAAATAATTTTAATACAATATTCCATTAATTTTTCACAGTTTATTTCATGTTTCCTTTTACTTTTAATGTTGGTACTAAAATTTTTTTAAATATAAATATGGCCAATATTACATTTCCTTTGGACAAAACCAGACTGCAAGTTTGATTGGATTCAGATTAAATAGTTTTACAAATATACTATCTATGTGGTGTTGAGTAACTTAATACAGTCAATTCCAGCCTCAGTGATACTGTCTGGTCACTATATGAATGTACCAATTGTAAATCTAACAGGAAAATCACATTTCCCTTCTTCCTGTTAAGAACAAGTATGGAGATACTTGTTCAATGCAATTTTCCTCTGAATAATTTAGGAAACAGTCATAAGGAAACCTTGTCTGAATCACTGATTTCAATGATGGTTCCAGTATGATACACACAGGTTCACTTTTCTGTAAAGAAACTTCCTTTATTTTTTCTCTACCTCTCATACTTTCAGTTTTCCATCTCTTAGAGTATCATTACAGATTAACTCAGTTGTATTTAGTGTATCAGAATCATTAATTTTCTTGATGCTCAAACTCTTGTTGATAGTGGACAACCACCACCCCAATACACACACACACACACACACACACACACACACACACACACACACGCTCATATGTTCTGATTTGTCTACTTGTTTGAGTACTACAACATACCAGACTCACTCTATGTTTTACCTGCCCCAAATCTAGCTCAAAGTCTATTTTCTTCGGGCTCTTCCATCCTTTCAATGAGAAATGGCATTCAGAAACCTACACTGGGCACTAACAGTGCTTATTTCTCCATTCCTTTCCATGGACTGAAACGAATGATTTAAAAAATCACGCATTCATATTGAAGTTTCCAATTCAAATTTTACACTACATTTAAATTTTTGGTTTACACATATTCCCCCTTACATTGAAAAGTCTGGTTTCCCTTATTACCACATTTAATAGCTTGTTTTATCTTACAATTTACATTACAACTTTTGGGGGAGGGGCGAAGAACCTATTGAATAAAGTTTATAATTTCCCATATGGACAGAGTACACATAAGCAAAATATGCTTAAAACAGTTACTTTGTTTCTCTGTGGTCGCATTACCATTTTATAGACACATGTCTATCCCCAGTTACAACTACACAAGGTAAAAAATAACTTTAGTGTTGGCAGAATATATCTCAAATGCGTGCGGAGCGCAACAGAACAGGTGGCGTAACCCGCAGGGTGTGGAGGTGGAGCCCAGCCCGGAGCCTCGCGGACCCGGGCGCCTGGGCTTTTTCCTGCGCCAAGCTCCGGGACCTCCGCCACCGTGATGGGGCTAAGAGTTGCGGACTAAAAGTGCGTGGCGGACTCTCTCAAACCCTAGAAGGAAAGCAAGCCGTCTACCTTTTCTCGCCCATCTTCAACGTCTGCCCGGGTCCGCCACTGGGGTCCTCTTCACTGCCCTGGCCACCCTGGGGACGCCACAGTCGCTGGCCCCGGCGCGCGCAGGGTCGGAGGCCAGGCGGCGCCGGGCTGGAGGGCGCGGCCGCCGCCCCCGCCCGCGCTGACCTCTGCGCGGGGCGCTGGCGGCGGGGTGGAGCCCCCGAGCTGCTCGCCCCTCCGGCACCACGACCCGCCGGGAGGGATTTCCGCTCCTCCGCCGGCGGGAAGCCAGACCATCCGCCGGCCCGCGCCCCACCGAGCCTCCCGGGGCGCAGGCGACCCGCACCGCAGCCCCGCTGCCCAGGCCGGCTCTGCGCGCGTCCTGCGGCCGCTCCTCGCCACAGCCGCCCCCGGGAGGAGCAGCGCGCGGAGGCGTTCTGTGAGGATCCTGGAGCGTCCTGGGCTCAGGTGCCCGCGGGACGCTTGCAGGCGTCAGGAAACAAGGCCAAACCTTACCGGTGCTGTGAATGTCCCCTCTGGGCAGTACCTCCAAAATGGCAAGGAGAAAAATTTTCTGCCAGCAATTTTATTGTTTTAAAGACACATTTATTCAGCTTCATGAACAGGCTGTCATACGTAGCGATCAACAGCATGGATGCAAAGAAAGGTCTACATTAAAACCCTTCGTTGGAATGCTTTGTACTTTCCACAGAACAGAAACTAAAATAACCTGTTACACAATTAGTCACAAATATAGTCCTCAAGTTTTTTGCCCATATGCATGAGTATTGTCAAAACGTGTCTTCCTTGTAGCAGCTAGGCCCTGCCTCCCCAGTGCTTGGCTGAGTTCACAAATCTGTTGTAACCTGTAGCTTCCCTGTGACTTCTCTGGCTCTCCTCTCCTGCTAAGCTTTGTTTCCTAAATGTTTAAAACTTCCTGCCACTGCCCTAGCTATTGCTGCTGCTGCAGCCACCATACCCACCTTGATTTAGTGATTTGGTAAAATATTAGGCTCCACCACCATAAGGCCCAGAGCTTCTGCCTCCAAAGTTTCCTCCCCTCATGAGTCCAAAATTTGAAGACTGACTGTTGTAGTTGCAAAATTCGTTATAGCTTCCACCACCTCCATCACTGCTTCCATCATTACCGAACCCATTGTAGCCATTTCCACTGCCACCATATCCACCCCCACCAGGGCTGCCACAAAAGCCCTCAACCACTGAAGTTTCCTCCATGAATGAAACTATCATTGCCACCAAAACCACCTTCACAACCACTGCCAAAATTTCCAGAACCACTTCGACCTCTCTGGCTAGATGAAGCACTAGCCATCTCCTGCTTCGACAGGGCTTTCCTCACTTCACAGTTGTGGCCGTTCACAGTGTGATATTTTGGAATGACAGTCTTGGCCACAGAATCATGGTCATCAAAGGTTACAAAAGCAAAGCCCCTCTTCTTTACACTGCCTCTGTTGGTCATAATTTAAATCACTTCAATTTTTCCATATTGTTCAAAATAATCTCGTAGGTGATGTTCTTCAGTATCTTCTATAATGCCACCAACAAAGGTCTTCTTCACAGTTAAGTGGGCACCTGGTCTTTGAGAATCTTCTCTGAGACAGTTCTTTTTGGTTCCACAACTCTTCCATCCACTTTGTGTGGCCTTGCATTCGTGGCTGCATCCAGCTCCTCCACAGTGGCGTAAGTGACAAACTGAAAGCCCCTGGAATGCTTGGTACTTGGGTCTCTCATTACCACACAGTCTGAGAGTATTCCCCATTGCTCAAAATGGCTCCTCAGGCTCTCATCAGTTGTTTCAAAGCTCAGCCCTCTGATGAAGAGGTTCTGTAGGTGTTTGGGTTCCTTGGGAGAGTCTGACTTAGACATGACGGCAGTTGGAAGAGAGACTGACAATGCTTCCTCCACGGTGTCCACCAGCAGAAAGGACACAGAGTTTTTTAATATAAGAATTAATCCCCATGTATGTTAATAAAGTATGACTTCCAAATGGAAAGGCAATTGTCCAAAATTATATCTCAAATAACCTTTATATCTCTGATATAAAATACAACTTTCATCATAACATATATTTCAATGTGGGCATTTTCCTGTTCTAATGATTAATTTACAATTTCTAGAACTGTCTCAATTAGTACATGTGTCTATTACTAAGCACCAATTCCTCTGTTCATTGGCCTTGATTTTCCATCTAAAAAAAGTTCCTTTTATACCTTTAGCATTAAACATTTTCCTTTGAAAATGAGGCTTAGAGTCATTATTAAATGCCAGAAGGAATGTCACTGAAATTTTAATTTGTAAATTACTAAATATATATTAATTTGTGAGTAGCCGCTTTTGTTAACTGTAATAACCAGAAACATGAGATATCATCATGCATTACACTTTTTTAAAATCTAATCTACAGTAATTGCATAGTAAGATTCCATAGTCTTGTTTCTACACAGGTTGTGCATTTCTTACTAAATTTTCTTTGTAAGAAATTTGTTTTTACTTGCTGTTGCAAATAACAACATTTTAAATATTATTTGAGAAATGGTTACCATTGTTATCGTACAAATAAGCAATTCTTTGAAGATATTCATCTATCTGAGGAAAAAAGTTACTACTAGCTATGGGGAAGGAGTGGGAGGGGAAGGCAGGTGGGGAGTTTAGGAGTAACCTAATTTTAGGTGCTACCTAGATCTCTGAAGGAACCCTGCACTAATAATTTCTGGTTGTCTGGCAAGTGTGGAGTGGGGACAGAGAGAGGAAATCCCAGAGCAGCTGAGGGGAACGTAGCAGGAAAGAAGCCAAAACCCTAGAGGAAGATCACTAAAGACACACCAGGGCAGACACAAGGGCTGCACACAAGGAAGAGGGCGCTCTCTCCATCACATGGTACCAAGTCCTCTCCTGCATCTTAACCTGATCAAATTGGTTTGAGAAGCAGTATATGCATCTTTATTCCCAATGTTCTGCCCGAGGGGCTGGGGAGATAGCTCTGTAGCACAAGCACCTGCCTGGCAAGTGCAAGGTCATGAGTTCAAACCCCAGTCCCGCAAAAAAAAAAAAAAAAAAAAAAAAGACCCAATGTTCTGCCCGTATTGCAGCAATTCAGGACCTGTGGGTTGAGCGGCAGGCAATACATGATCCTTTTCGGACCAAAGCTACAGTAAAAAGCCCTGGAAGCTGTTTGAACTGGGCTCTGGGACTTCCCCTCTTGGTGTTGGTCAGCCTCTCATCACAGAAAGCGTATCTGCTCACGTTCATTATAGGGCCTGTTGAGAGACTGCTGTTCATCTTTTTCCTTGAAGTGGGGAAACTCCTTAGAAGCAAAAACAGGACTGCAGCTGTATGTTTTATTCTCTTTCCTATATCACTACCACAGGCTTCTACATCTAGTTGACTTTCCTTTACTGTGTTCCAAAGCATCACTCACCTCAAAACGCAACTACTTATTTGCTAGTCTGGTTCTTCTTAGTAGAAGAGGAGGCAATCACTGGGACTCTGGCTGTCCAACTTAATTTTTTAATGATTCAATTTTTTAAATGTACTAAAATGTGATGCATAATGCTGTTACATTGTTTAGATTGTTACAGCTTTTTTCTAATTTTATTCTAGGATAAGAAACCTTTATACTTCTCTTAACTTTTTTCAAAAACTGAAATTGTTACCTCAAGGGATATCCATTTTAACCACTTTTTAGGTTGTCAGTCACTGAAATTTATATCAATGACTGAGTACACTACAAAGACTGTCAAAATAGAGATTTTTAAAAATCAAGTTACTAGGCAAAAAAATTATGAATACTTAAATATTAAAACTGAAACACTGACTTTTCTGGAAGAGAAAGTAGGTAGAAAGTTTAGGACATTGTGATAGGTAAAGAGTTTATGAACAAAAATCAGACTGCACGGAAAGTACCTAAAGAAATCAACAACTGGGATCACATCTTTTTGAAAAACTTCTGCACATCAAAAGAAATCACCAACAGAGTAATAGAAAACCCATGAAGTTGGAAATAATTATGGCACACTGTCCGTCAGACAAAGAACTCCTATATGAATAATTTGTAGAAATCAAGCCACCAAAATTCAAAGATCTAATCTAAAAATAAACATCTGAAGTGAATATACATTTCACAAATGAGATACAAATGGCAAATAAATACATGAAAAAATGTTCAACATCATTGGCTATTCAAAACATGCCCATTAAAATGGCACTGAGATACCATCTTACACCAGAAAGAATGGCTATCATCAAGAAATCAACCAATAACAAGTGTTGGAGATGCTATGGAGTAAAGGAACCTTTCTCCACTGTTGGTAGGAGTGCAGGCTGGTACAACCATTATGGAAATCAGTACAGAGATTCCTCATAAAGCTAGAACTGGAGGTCCCATTCAAGTGAGCTATTCTCCTCCTAAGTATTTTTCCAAAAGAACTGAAATCATCATACCACAGCCATATATGTGCACCCATGTTTATAGCAAAGCAATTTGTCATAGCTAAATCTTGGAAACAACCTAAATGTACATCAACAAAGGAATTGATTAAAAAAAAAAAAAGATAGGGTATTTTCACACAATAGAGCATTATTTAGCCAAAATTGAAGGCTTTTGGATGCAGCTAGAGACTATATTGGTAAGTGAAATAAATCAGATCCACATGTGCAAACATGGTATTACCTCACCAGTGTGAGAACTTTAAAGAGTAATTGAAAATCTAAAGGGTACAACAGATACTGGGAAAGGGAAAGAAATTGTTCAATGGGAAAGAAAAACCAAGATGAGGGAAAGGACAAATGCAAGAAGGGAAAAAGACATATTTGGGTGGATATGTGGAATAGTTTGGATAATTGCATTATTGATTTCTGTTGGTCTTTTGAAAAGAGAAGTTAATGCTGAAATAGTTTTTTTTATTCTGCTATTTGTCCTCTTTTGAATTTCTTATAACTTCTTTGTTATTGTTTTAAAAAATGAATTTTATATATTTATATCTTGTAATGTGAATAATTACTTTGAAGATAACATCATGCAATACAGCAACCATTGTCAAATTCCTATTGCTTCATCTAGTGAAATCTTGTATCATTTCTAACGCTGTTCTTGTTGTTATGTATTTAGTACAGGGTGTACAAGGTCTCACTACACAGATTAGACTCATAGTGATCCTCCAATTTTCAGTCTCCCAAGCACTGGCATTACAGGTGTGCACCATCCGTCCAGTCGCAGTTACCCTCTTAGCTTGCCCTGTGGGGGAGTGGGACAGCACAACACATTGGGGATTGAATTGGCATTTCTGAGTGTGCCTAAGCAGGTGTTTTAATCCACTGAGCTGTCTGGCCAGCCTTCGTTTTTTTTCTTTATATCTTTATTTCATATTCTTTTTTTAAAGTATTATATTTTAATCTCCATTATTCTGGTGAATGAAATTATACAACTTTTTTCTCATATATTTTTCATCTTTCAAAATTACTAGATCACATCTTTTGGTTATTTTGTCTTGGAGAAGAAGCCTTTATTTTTATAAATTCTTTGTATATTAAAGATACCAACATTATAGTAAGCATGGAAACAAAAACCTAAGCTTACACTTTTTCAATCTGGTTTATACTGCTTTTACACTAACTTTATGTAAAATTTTGTAGACAAAAAATCAGATTTTGTGATATTTTCTTCTTTTCTTTTTCAAGTTTGAATCATGAAGTACTTAAACCCAGAGAATATTCTAAACATCTGTAAATCACCAGGATCACTTTTTTTTTTTTAACATATTAGGTACAGGGTCTCACTACACAGCTTGGACTCATAGTGATTCTCCTGTTTTCAGCCTCCCCAGTCCTGGGATTACAGGCATACGCCACCATGCCTGGTCTCAGCGGCAGACTTGACATTCCAAGGTGAAATTGGTGCAGCATGTGGTACAGGGGATAAAACCCAGGTCCCTGCTCTTGATAAGCAGATGCTTAGACCCTGAGCTATCTTGCTAACTCTTCAAGATCATATTGTTAAGAGAATAATTACTGAAAATAGAGATCATTATCAAGACAGAAAAAAGGTATAAAAATATTAAAATCTTTGAAAATCTTTGCATAACAACAATATGAAATATTTAAAGTAAATCTGAGGAAAACACACTTTACAACATCCCCCCACCCAACATTCCCAAATTATGTTAATCTGTGTGACAGTTTAAGTTCCATAATAATACAGAAGTATAAGAATCAGCAGGATCTAGTTCTAGAAGATAGAAGCCAAATGAGTCTATATAACCAAACATGAAAAAACCAATGAAATGGACTTAAACTGTTTAGGTAAATCCACAACAATGAATGCATGCTTAAAGAATACATTTTTTAGAAGCCAAGATTATCTATACAGTTCAAACTCAAAAATAGGCACTGTTGCCAACGCCCAGGGTGAGGAGTTGAGGTCAACATCAAATTTGAAAAATTTAACTATTTCTACAATGCAGACAAGTGTGTTGGTGTGGATGATGGTGCTATTCATAAAAACATGTCTCCTGATATCCTATACAGGGGCTGGGGAAGATAGCTCCATGGCACAAGTGCCTGCCTGGCAAGTGCAAGGTCGTGAGTTCGAACCCCAGTCTCTCTCTCTCTCACACACACACACACACACACACACACACACACACACACACAATCTGATATCCTATACAACAAACAAATTTCCATCTGAATATGTACCAACCATTTTTGACAACTAGGCAGTCAGTTATGATTGGTGGAGAGCCATACACTCTTGGGCTTTTTGATACTGCAGGGCAAGTGGATTATGACAGATTATGACCACTGAGTTATCCTCAAACAGATGTATTCCTAGTCTGTTTTTCTGTGGTCTCTCCATCCTCATGTGAAAATGTGAAAGGAAAGTGGGTGCCTAAGATAACTCACCACTGTCCCAAAGACTCCTTTCTTACTTATTAGGACCCAAAATGATGTCAGAGATGATCCCTCTACTATTGAGAGACTTGCCCCGAACAAACAGAAACCTAGCACTCTAGAGACTGCTGAAAAGCTGGTCCATGATCTGAAGGCTGTCAAGTATGTGGAGTGCTCTGTACTCACACAGAAAGGCCTAAAGAATGTGCTTGATGAAGCACGATTGGCTGCCCAGGAGCCTCCAGAACTGAAGAGCTGCAGGTGTGTGCTGCTTTGAACATCTCCTCAGACCCTCAGTGTCATACTAAAAACAATGTTGAAATCAAACTAAAGATTAAAAATTAAAATTCGTTTCTACAATAGCGACAAATGCCCTGTACCTACCCACATGTATTCATGTGAGACAAGGCTGACAGGTATGCCTCCCGGCCCTTCCAGTACTAGTTAATTTTGACTAATTGTGATTGTCAGAAAAGTGACCAGTACTTTTGTTGTTTCAAAAAATTTTTGTTGTTGTTGTTTTTATTTAAAAGTAAGACACGCTTGTGATGACTTTGTAACAGACTAATTTGAATTGTTGAAGCTGCTCCCTGGTTCCTCTTGAGAGTAATCTGGGACATCTTCGTGTCCTCCTCTTTTTCGCCTTTCTTTTTTTGGGGGGGTAGGGAAAGGTGGAGGGGTGTGTGGGGGGTGGGTTTGTGTTTTAGTCTTGTTTTTTAAAAATTCGTTAATCAGCAGTCACCCCTTAGGGGAGGAGGACGGATCGATTCCACAATCCACTTCCTTTCTAGTTTAGAAAAATGTGTTCCCGACCTGGTGCTGTTAGGAGAGGCATAGTAAATGACTCACTTAATAACACAGTCCTTTTTAAAAGTTGCCTTTTTTCTCTCTCCACCTTTGAGTGGCTCCAGTATTTGATGCAACTCATGAAAGTGGGTGGAGCTGTCTCGCCCCTCCTCTTTTCCAGGATGCACTCTATATGTGACTATGACTTTCAGGGAAATTTGTTTTCCACTTGCTGATTTTTAAAATTTTTTTGGCAGTTAATTTTAACTTCTCTCACTGATAATGAAGGAAAGTATTGCACCTTTTGAAAAACACCAAATGGATTGAGTTTGTAATTAAAAAGTTTTTCCCCCTGTCAGTCATTGTCTTGTATGCTTAGCAAGATTTGCAGTTCAGCTGTGCTTTGTGTTGCTAGATTCCAGCAGACCTGACACAGAGGAAATATGAGGGGTGGTGCTACAAGACATTTGCAGCCTATGGGATAATTGGCATCCTTCTTCAGATTATGAGGATGCAAGCCTGCTTCACTAAGAAGCTGTGGGTGGGGCAGGGGTGCAGAGAACACTTAGCAACAACGGGTGGACCAGCTTGTAGATTTCATTAGTGTTGAGCCAATGCTTCCTCAAGTCTCAGTCTTTGTAGATGCATTCTTCTCAAATGTATTAAACAAACAAAACCCTTCCAAAAAACTGCAAAAATACACATACTCACATACATTTTAGACAATGACCCCAAGTATACGAAGGTTCAATTTTATTATAGGCACTTTTTGCAAATATATCAGTACCTTTTGTTATTTATATAATCTTTCAGCAACAGCCAGTCATAGCTCAAATGACAAAGTATAAATAAAATTATACACTTTATCAAAACTTATATCAAATCATTTTATGAACTCTGTCATAGAATTAAAACTATTTCCCATCCCCTTTTGATCCTTTAACTATGAAGTCTCTGAAGATGCTGCACTTGAAATTATCTTCAGTTATTACAGGAAATGGAAAGTAATGACCTACTCCAATCAGTGCTTGTTTTGGGATCTGATGGAATGTCATATTTAAACACAACTGTGCAATACTTAAGATCACATATGATCAGGTTTCACTAGCGCTTTGCTCCAGCCTGGACACTGACCATGGAGAAATAGATGCCCTTCTGCGCAAGCAGCTGTTGGTGTGTGCCGTGCTCCTGGACCCTGCCGTTCTGAATGACCACGATGACATCTGCGTTCTGGATGGTGGAGAGGCGGTGCGCAATGACGATGCAGGTGCGGCCCTCTCTGGCTTTGTCAAGGGCTTCTTGGACAACCTAGTCATTATCATATGAATTAATTTTCATAATAATATGTAATAACTCCCTTTAATTTTTCTTCCATTACATACTTCACACTTTCTCAGTTGCGAGTTTCTCAGCTCTCCTTTTTCCTTGGCATGTTGTGCCCATGAAATATAACAGAATGTAGGAACCATGAGGTCTGTCTCATTAGAACACATGTGAGTCCTAGTTTAGCTAAATTCTGACATGGATTATTTATGTTCTTAAAGTTATAGCTGCTGGGGTCCAGCATGGTGGCAAATGCCTATAATCCCAACACAGGGGAGGCTGAGGAGGGAGAGTAGTTGTGAGTTTGAAATCAGCCTGGGTTACAATGTGAGCTCAAGGCCAGGCCATACTACCTAGTGAGACCCTGTCTCAAAATAAACAAATACATGAGCAAACAATAAATTGGGTTCGTTTGCACTTGAATCAGTTCTATGTAAAACTTGTATGTATACTTGCCCTTCCAAAATCAAAAAGCAAGCATAAGACAGATATATTGTTTATTGCTATGGCTACTTACCATGGAATTTAAATATTTTCTGTAACTATCAATAAGGAGAGCTAAGATGAGACAAGGCCAGTTTGTGATAGAGTACACCTGCCCCAGAGACCAGCTCAGCAGGACTTCATGTCCCTCTAAGCAGTCATATGCAGGAAGCATGTTCCCATGTCACTTTTGTAGCCCTCAGGCTGGTCATGAACTTGCAGTGATCCTGTGGAGCCAGGGATCAAACTTAGGACCTTGTGCTTTGCCAGGGAGGGGCTTATGCCTCTGAGCTATCTGCCTGGCCCCATTTGAACCCAATTTAAATTCTTACCTTTTCACTTTCTGTATCCAGAGCCGATGTAGCTTCATCCAGAAGCAAAATGCGAGGCTGTCTAACGAGGGCCCGGGCAATGGCGATGCGCTGTTTCTGGCCTCCGGAGAGCTGGGTTCCTTTGTCTCCCACTCTGGTGTTATATTTCTGCAAACGGTAGTTTGTTGTTGCAAAAGTCAAACACAATTTGACTCTTCAGAAAATAGGATATTTTTCTTATGGAATGGATAGAAAAATTTAAGTGCAGAATCTAAGAATGTGCTTATAGAGACTTAAACAACCAAAAGCTCTAAATGGTAAGTTTAATCTCTTTTGGAAAATATAAATTACATGTTTTATTATAAGTTAGCCAGATGTCTCATGAGGAAGAGTACTGTTGCAATGCTATTATATTCCATCAACAACTTTCATTACTTTTGGGACCAAGATTGGTAGGAAACAATAAATTTTATCTTAGTAAATTGTGAATCATAATTGAAGCATGCTGAGTTATAACCAGCAGCTGGCACCTTCTGCTTGATTTTTGAAGAGAAGAAAGAAAGGTCTTGAGATGTTAGCTTTCTCATATATATTTTTATGAAACCATCTTCAACACTTAAGCCATTTCAATGAGCGTTAAGGAAGTTGCTTTGGTATCTAACAAAGAAAACTGAAGTATTCTTTCAAAAGTTGTTGTTTTTAAAGTTCTTCCACAACTCTTTTCATACTGTTTCTCATGGCAGAGAACTGTTACAAAGGTAAGCAGAAGTTGCATAAAGCAGCACGTATGTACAATCTTACCATTCTTAGCCCCGGTCAGGCTGAAATTACAGTCTGACAATGGGCTCTGATTCTTACACCTGAATTTTGACTTTAAATTCATTCTTTCATACTATTGCCTATATTTGTGATATCTGGCCACTTTGGTCTACGGTGCTTAGTACCAGAGAGAGACAGAGACAGCAACAGAGATTTCCTGCTGAAGTTTTGACAGATTCTAGACTGGCTCCAGCCACAGCTGTAGCAGGCACAGTGCAGTGCATCTCACATGAGCACAGACACTCTACCAGGCTGCACCAGTACCACAGTGTCCTGTTGGGGCAGATGAGAGCGCTGCAATCCTTGAGAAGATGAACCTACATCAGCCTTGGTGGATGTAGGTGAAACCTACCACTAATCACTCAGAAAAAAGTATCCTTAGACAACAGAACTTAATTATCTAAGAACTTACTGTGCTCATCTAGACTCAGAGGAAAGAATAGGAAATCACCTCTGATGTCTATAGGGGTGATGGATAGATATCATTAATCCAGAAAAATGGGCTCCCTATGGGAGACACAGACTTTAGTTATTCTGTACTGCACTCCACCACCAAAGTTTTGGTCAGCAGAGGAAGGACTGGGTCTGAAAATTTCTAACAAGTTCCCAGGTGATGCTGATACATGTGCATACTTTGAAAATCACTGACTTCTCATTAGTGACAGGTTTGTGTGATGGTTAAGTAATTGTAACTTGATGGGAACGTCCAACAAGTTCTGAGTCAGCGTGGTTGTTGGTGTGGAAGACCCACTTGAAGAGGACTGTTGTTGGAACTGGGTAAAAGGAGAGTGAGAGGAAAGGATTTCAGCTGTCTTCCTTGAAGAAGCTTTAGCTATTCCCTTGAAAGGACCTGCAGTTTTCACCTCCACCAAGGATGGCAGCTGTTCTCTTTGGAGGTGTTCTGGTCTTCCTCTCCACCTTGAGTATCATCTCTTGGTTTCTGCTGCAGATTCTTCAGCTCCAGCACTGGAGTTTTGGCTTGCAGTGCACACCCTTCAGTCTTCCATCTACAGTTCCTCAACCCCCTGATATGGATTCGGACAGGACATTGCTATGGGCTCCAGGACTTTGGCTGGATTCTTCAGACCTCTAGTGCTCAGATATTGTAAACTAGGGTAAATCTCTGTGTCAAGCATTAAATCCAATTCAGTGTATGTGCTGTATTTTGAGGTGCATTGGTCCAGCCCTTCAACATTGACTACATTATTTTAGAAGTTTACATTTTAAGTGTTCAAATCTCAAAGAAAGTCAATTATCCCTAACTTTCAAAGGAAAAGAGGATAGTCGCTTTGCCTTGGGGACTGCGTTAGGGGTAGCCGCATCCAAAACAGAGGTTTTAAAGGGGAATTTCTCTAAGGATTTGGGACAAACTGATGTTACCATCCCTTACATGGGGAGACTGTACTTCTTTCTGGTTTGAGGATACCAAGCTTTATTTTTAGGAGTGATACCTTGTAATAAAGCATATAACTAGTGATAGCGGGAGGGGATAGACTAGCTAGGTCCAGATGCATTTCAAAATACAGGACCTACCAGGCCCAAGGAGAAAGTGAGTAGTTTCTGTTACCTAAGCTCCTAGAGCAAAGGTGGCAAACCTTTTAGAGACAAGTGCCCAAACTACAACCCCAAACATACTTATTCATCACAAAATGCCAACCATAAAATTCAACATGAATACTGATGTTTTAGTTTAGAAAATAATCATGTGGTAACATCTTTTTGTCTTAAAAACCAATAACCAATGCCACAGGTTCTCCACCATTGAGAGGAATTGAAAGGCATAGCACAAAGCCCAAGATGAATTTCTTCTTTTTCTATTCTTCTTTCTTTATTTTTTTAAAATTTGGTACAAGGTCTTGATGCACAGCTTAGACTCATGGTGACCCTCCTGTCTCAGCCTTCCCAGCCCTGGAATTATGGGCATGAGCTACCACACCCAGTTTTGGTGGCTGGCATTGCCAGAGCCTCCAGAGAATGCAGTACCAGGGATTGAACCCAGGCTCTTCGGTTCGCCAGGCAGGCATTTAGACTGCTGAGCTATTTCTCTACTGCGTTAAGATCAATTTCAGCACTAAATTACAGAAGTGGAGCACAGGACCTCAGAATCCATGATGATTACACAATACCATGGTCACCCCAGTGGCTCAGTTGTGTCCAGAGAGAGCCTGGTTACTCCAGAGAGTGACACTGAGGCTTGGAAAGGAGCAGCAGGGAGGCAGAGGGAAGACAAACGAAGGAAAGAATGGGAGGGCTGCTCGTGCCTGCTTCCCCGATAAGACCAGAAGCATCATGGCCACAGAGCGAGCGCCAGATGCTGCCTGCAGGTCCTGTCCTTGGACTAGGAATGAAAGGAGGGAGGGAAAGGGAAACCCCATTTACCAAGGAATTAAAGAAGGGAAGGCTCAGGTTTACAAGTCGGAGAGTTGCTGCAGGCAGCCTACCCCAGCAAAGTTCTCTCCTAGAGCTGAATCCAGCACTTCAAACTGTTCTTCATCAGGTGGATGAGTCAGGTGGCCAGGTAAACACAACTAATCATCATGGTGGGAAGTGTGGCCTGATACTTGAATACAGGTGGGGCTATGTGATGGTTCTCACCTCTTCTGACCTTTAGCAAGCCAACCCTTTCGAAATCACGGGAAAATGCTCAATTGTTTGATTGCACCAACTGTAGCTCAGTAGTACAGCATTTACCCACCACACACCTGGGTTTGATCCTTTGCGTTGCAAATGAACAGAGGAATGAAGATTAAGAAGAGGAAGAGGACAGTGTTACGATTTGTATCTAGTTGTCCCCCCAAAGCCTCATGCAGTCATGAGGCAGACTTCTAGACTTTGTGAGTAATTCATGATCCACTGGGATTATGGGTATGAGTGCTGCTGGGGTTATGGGTGTGAGATACAGCCAGCCAGGGGTGGATAGCCTGCATGCAACATAAGGGAGACAGACTTCCTGTCTGTTGTCATTGGTGCCACTACTCCTCCCTTTGCTTTCTGCTCTTTGCTGTCACCATGAAAGGTTGGTCTCTGCCTTGGAGCCCACTGAGTATAAACTAAGCCTCCACTAACTGTGAGCTCAGTAAACTTTTCCTTCCTTTACTTTGGGTGCTGGTATTTGTTCCAGCAATGAGAGAATAGTAACTGAGACAGAAGGGAAGGAGAATAAGAGAGGGAAGAGTGAATATAATGAAAATCAGAAAATAAGCAAAAGAGATCACTACTGTTCCTGGGCTCTTACTCTGGAGCAGTGGTTCTCAAACTTTCTAATGCTGTGAGCACACAATAGAGTTCCTCATGTTGCAGTGACCCCAAACCAAAAAATAATTTTGGTGGCTACTTCAAAACTGTAATTCCAAACAAATAACATTTTCCGATGGCTTTAGGCGACCCCTGTGTTTTGGTTGCTCGACCCCCATTGGGGTCACAACCCACAGGTTGAGAACCACTGCTCTGGAGGAACACTTACATCAGGCAGGGACTCGATGAACTGGTGGATGTTGGCCTCCCTGGCTGCCTTCACAATCTCCTCCTGTGACACCGTCCGGCTGTTGTCTCCATAGGCGATGTTCTCCCCAATGCTGCAGTCAAACAGAATGGGCTCCTGGGACACAATGCCCAGTTGTGCTCGCAGCCACTGCACGTTCAGTTGCTGTATTTCTTTGCCGTCCACGAACTGAAAAGAAGAGCGCACACATCAACTTCCGGACCAGTACACTTGTAATTTAGCAGAATTGACAACATCGTTTACTTTAAAAGCCAAGATACTTTGAGGTTGAGGGAACATTGTTTGTCTTTCATGGGTCGTCAAGGTTAATCTACCAAGCATACATGTACACTTTAAGGGTCATGTTCCTAATGTTTTAATATGGGTTTCTGTTACTCCTTCTCTAGGATATTCATGTCTTAATTTAGGAACCTGTGAATATATTATAAGTCAAGAAGGTATTAAATCTGCAGATGAAATTAAGGCTGCTAATTAGCTATCTAAAAGCAATCATGCTTGGTGAGCCCAGTGTAATCATAAGGGTTCTTAACTGAAAGAGAGGGGTGGGACAGTATCATAATGTAAGAAGACTTGGTCAGATGTTGCTGGCTCTGGGGATGGAAGAAGAGGTTAGGAGCTAGAAAAAGCAGGACAACAGATTGTTCCTTGGAATTCACAAAAGAAACAGTTTTGCTGACACCCTGATTTTATCTCAGTGAGATCTCCTTCACTTTTATAACTTCTGTAATTGTAAGATAATAGATGTGTACTGCTTTCTTTTTTTCTTTTTTTTTTTTTTTTTATTGTGGGACCGGGGTTCAAACTCATGATCTTGCACTTGCCCAGCAGGAACTTGTGCCTCGGAGCTATCTCCCCAGCTCCTGTGTGTACTGTTTTAAGCCAGGAAATTTATGGTTATATGAGCCACAGGAAACTAATATTCTGTTCTTCTGGTCTGCATCCTAAAACCCTTATTCTTACATTTCAGTTTTTCATCCTAATAACAGTGTGAATCATAGTGCAAATAAATACAACTATGATCACGTGATGAGTTTGAGAAGCCAGATGCAGTGCGCACATGGAACAGCATGTTCCACGCTGCACCCTGCAGGGCAGCTGGTGCATCTCTGTGCCTGCTGATCTTGGGAGAGAGAGTCCATTTCTTTAACTTTCTTTGAGGGCAGTACAAGAATGCTGACACTTTCTCAGTTCACAGGATTAATGAGAATATATACAGACCCATTTAGCTCAGGACTGGGCATAGGCTTAGTGCTCAAGAGTCTACAACAATGTACTCTGTGTGATGAACTGGGACCTATAGAGGACATAAAGGCAGACAAGCATTTTAAAAGGCAGAGGCAGATGGTATCAGCTCAATAGTGAGCTGAACAAGTAAGAAAGGCAGTGATGTCTTTTTTTTTTTTTTTTTTTTTTTTTTTTTTTTTTTTTTTTTTTTTTTTTTTTTTTTTTTTTTTTTTTTTTTTTTTTTTTTTTTTTTTTTTTTTTTTTTTTTGTTATTTGGCTGCCTGAGTGTTCTAGAGGTTTATGAGATCTCCTTATTAACTTGTTGACGAAGAGCCCTCATCTCTGGTACACATATATCTCTACATGGTTCCTGTTCATAGAGTTTTCCACATCTATGTGACAGAACTGCTCATGACCTCTGCAAGGCACACTAGCGACTCAACTTTGCACTTTTCTCATGGTAGTGATGTGTGCACTGAGTCACATATGCTCTACATCCCATGTGCCTCTGGGAGCAACTAGTTAGTCAAGTGAAATCTTTCTTCAGAAATATAGTTTCTTCTTGTGCAAGTGGAAAGTGTAGGGGAAAGCCAGGGTCCTGTTGGCACTAAGCCCTGATCCCATGGAGACTATTCTAAGTACTGTGGTCCAGGATTCCTAATAGTCAGAACTGGGGATTGAACTCAAGCCCTTGCACTTGCCAGGCAAGTGCTTATTCAATTGAGCTATCTCTCCAGCCCCATAGTCTTAACGAATGAAGAAATTTGAAATGAAATTTGAGAGTGGCAACAGGTAGTAAAAACCAAACAAGGATGTGGCTAAACTGCAGATCTTCTTGGGGAGGATATTGTACTTGATAAATAGATAATTTAGGAAAGAAAAAGTTTAAGAAATTCTCCCAGGTTTATACACCTGAGAAAAATATAAATACGATCTAATATGATCATAGGAAAGTGTGAATAATCACAGTAAATTTTGATTAATGTTTTCATTACACTGAGTATGATAACATTCTTGGTTTCTTCTGCCTGCAACAATGCACTGAAAGTGCAAACTATTTAAATTCTCTGCTAGCCAAAGAATTGTCTCTTAAGGAAAACATGTTTAGAAGCCCATAATATAGTACATATCAAAGCAAAGCTCTTTTGGCTGAAGTTTGACAGTGGTCTAATGAAAGACTAAGAAAATCTGAGTAGTTTATGAAAATGGCTCAGAAGATTCCAGCCTAAATAAAAACATAACTTGGAAAGTCCATATTGATAAAGAATAATGTGAAGCTAAGTTAAAATGACTATCTCTCTCTATTGTGGATTGTTAAATCTACTTTCTGTTTGGGGTGAGTAATCATATATTAAGCACTTGTATAGGTGCGTATACTCTGAAATAATAAGTAGTAAGTCATGCAGTTATTATGTTGTAGTTTCTGTAATAAGTGTTCCTTATACATTTTCTTGTTTGATCTTCACAACTCTTAGGAGGTAACTGTGATGTTCTTGACGACAGATTTTCTGACTGGGGTGAGATGGAATGTCCATGTAGTTTTGATTCCCTAGTGACTAAAGATGTTTAACAGTTTTCCTGTATCTATTGGCCATTTGTACTCCTTTTGAGAATTTTATATTCATTTTCTCATATACTGACTGGGCTACTTTTTATTTTGGTGGGGATTTTTAGCTGTATATTGTAGATAGTAATCTTCTATCAGAAGAACAGCTACCAAAGATTTTCTCTCACTCAGAAGGTTATCTTTTCACCCTATTTTTCCTTTGCTATGATGATTTTTTTAAATTGAGTTAGGTCCTTTTTTTTTTTCCTGTGGGACTGGGGTTCGAACTCATGACCTTGCACTTGCCCAGCAGGCACTTGTGCCACGGAGCTATCTCCCTAGCCCCTTAAGTCCATTTTATTTTTTAATCCCTGTGCTACTGGAGTCTTACTCAGAAATCTTGACCTGTGCCTATTACTTTAAGCACTGTCTTGTGTCTTCTTCCAGCAGTTTCCAAGATTCCAGGTTTATGTCCAAACTGCTGATCTATTAAGAAACATCCACATTCAATCCTTTGCACATGGATATCTATCCTTTTCAGAATATTATTTTGGTCTTTTTGTGAACCAACAGATAGCTAAGGGTATGAGTTGGTTTTTCTGTCTGCTGCTCTGTTCCACTGTTGTATAGGTCTGCTTTTATGCTTATGCCATATTATGCTTATAATTATGGCTTTGTAGTTAAAAATGGGATATTTTGATGCTACCTCCTTGTTCTTATTGCTCCAGAGTATTTTGCCTAGTCTGGTTCTTTTGTGCTTCCACATAAGTTTTAAAATTACGTTTTTTTTCTAATTCTGTGAAAAATGCTGTTGATAGTTTCATGGAGATCACACTGAGTCTGTACACCACTTTTGGTAACATGTCCATTTGGGCAATATCAGTCCTGCCAATGCATAAAGGAAGTCTTCCTATTTTCTGATGTCTTATTCAATTTTTACAATTTTCGTTACCAAGGTCTTCCCCATTCTTGGTTAGGCTGATTCCTAAGTGTTTATTTTACACTACTGAGAAACAGAATTGTTTTCCTGATTTCTTTCTCAAGTGTGTTCATATTTGCTATATGCAAAAGAGATTGACTTTTGCATGCTAGACCAGTACTGTTATTAACTCCCTGTTTTAGCTGAACTGGCCTATTTTTTGCACTAAGATAAAAAACCTAGCTCAGCAGCATAAGCACCTGCCTGGCAAGCTCAAGGTCCTGAGTTCAATCCCCCATAATGTAGAAAGAAAGAAAGAAAGAAAGAAAGAAAGAAAGAAAGAAAGAAAGAAAGAAAGAAAGAAAGAAAGAAAGAAAGAAAGAAGAAAAAAAGAAAGAAAGAAAGAAAGAAAGAAAGAAAGAAAGAAAGAAAGAAAGAAAGAAAGAAAGAAAGAAAGGGTCAAACCTACCAATTAGGTTTGCCACATTATCTATTGCACAGACTAATATTTCCATTGTTCACGAATATGTAAATCCCATTTGTTCTGTAGAACCAGCTCCGGTTCTACTCCTTGAACAATGCATGGGCTCTTTCTGTTCCCTGCATAACCATGGCTGGTGGTCCTAAGAAGCATCTGAAGTGAGTAGCCGCTTCAAAGCATTGGATGTCAGATAAACCGATTGGTGTATTTGCTCCTCATCCATATACCAGGCCCCACAAGCTGAGAGAATGTCTGCCTCTCGTCATCCTCCTGAGGGACAGACCTAAGCATGCCCTGACTGGCAATGAAGTGAAGATCTGCATGCAGTGCTTCATTGAGATCCATGGCAAGTGTGAACTGCTATAACCTACCTTGCTGGTTTTATGGATGTTATCAGGATTGACAAGACTGCAGAGAATTTCCATCTGATCTGTGACACCACGGGGTGCTTTGCTGTTTAGGGCATTACAGCTGAGAGAGGCCAACTATAAGCTATGCAAAGTAAGAAAGATCTCTGTGGGCACAAAGGGAGTCCCACATCCGGTGACCCATGATGCTTGCACCATTCGCTACCCCAATGCCCTCATCAAGGTGAATGACACCATCCGGATTAACTTGGATACTGATAAGATTACCTATTTTATCAAATTTGACTCTGGTAATATGTGCATGGTGACTGAAGGTGCCAACTTGGGAAGGATTAGCACGATCACCAGCATGGAGAGACGTCCTGGCTCTTTTGATGTGGTCCATGTGAAAGATGCCAATGGCAACAGCTTTGCCACCCAGCTCTCCAACATTTTTGTTACTGGCAAAGGCAACAAATCATGGATTTCTCTTCCCCGGGGAAAAGGAATCTGCCTCACTATTGCTGAAGAGAGACAAGAGCCTAGCAGCCAAGCCGAGCAGTGGGTAAAATGGTATTTAGATAATAGGAGGGAAATCATCTGTACTCAATAATACAGCATGATGACTCATAAAAAAGAAAAAAAATGCATGGAAGCGTGTTTCCACATTCACAGTTACTATCTGTGGGGACAGACTGGAAGCCCTCATTATAGAACATCAGTAAATACACTGCTTATTCAAAGTCTGCTAAGGCTGGGCAAAGTTGTAACTGTCTTTGAGTACAATAATATTTTTTTCTGAGTAACAGTGGTCAATTGCTGTGAGGGAGGAGAAAAAACACCGTGGACTACACCTTGCAAATTCTTTTGCACTTTGGTTGTTTCTACAAGTAGGGTCCAAGCGCACCTGAAAGGGCTAACGTTTGGTCAGTGTTCATACCACTCAAGCTGTTTAATATTTAAAGTACAATCACTGAGTACAACCAAATGCCAGCATAAAATTTCTTGTTCTACATCTTCTTCCTTCCTACTTTGGCTCTTTGCCTATCCCCCATTACAGTCTTTAAATTCACCACTCCCTTTGAGATGCTTACATCATGCCCAGCATCTAAGACCATTTCCTGACAAGCATGCAGCTGTTTAGCTGAGCAAGTAATTCCGACTCTACTCTATAGTTCACAAAATGAAAAAATATTTTCACATTCTTCATTCATACTTCCAGATATGTCAAACTTGGGGTGTTTGGGTTTCGTTTTGTTCTTTTGTTTGATTCTTTGTTTTCCCTTGGAAGATACTTCAATGCCCTCTCTCTATCACTTATGTTATCTCATCCTTAGCCTTAAAAATGCTCCTGTTTCCCCTTTCTAAGCATGTTCTCTCACTTTGCCTTCCCTACTCAACCTTCTGTTCTAAGCTGTCTCCTTTACCTTTCATCTTGATACTACACACCTTCTTAAAACTCATTTCCCTTCCTAGCCATTCTGCAGCCATGGTCTACTGTGTACTCCCAGCACTTTTCTGACAGGATGAAATGTCAGAAGTAGCATAAGAATAACCAGAGCCTTCATGCTGGCTCAGTCCTCAATTTCTCTAATCAGCCCACAGCATCTGTTTTTAATGATCACATTCTTGAAATGCACCCCATCTTTTGTTTATCCCCCTTGCCTCTCCTAGCTTCTGTTCTCTATCCTTCCGGATACTTCAGTTTTGGCTGACCTGTCTGATATGGACTCAGATTTAGCCACACAAGAGAGAAGATTATTAAAAAGGTGAGTCAGGGCAGTACTGAGGGAGAGACTAGAGCAGCAGTTCTCAACTTGTGGGTCGCAACCCCGGCACGGGGTTGAACGACCAAAAAACAGGGGTCGCCTAAAGCCATTGAAAAATACATATTTAAACCCATGCTATGCCATGGTGAAATGTTATTTATTGGAATTAGTACTAAATATTTCTCCACATATAATTAAATATTGTTTTTGTGATTAATCACTATGTTTAAATTATGTTTGATTTGTAGCAATGAGAACACATAATGCATATCAGGTATTTACATTCTGAATCATAACTGCAGCAAAATTACAGTTTTGAAGCAGCTACCAAAATTATTTTTTGGTTTGGGGTCACCACAACATGAGGAACTATATTGTGGGGTAACGGCATGAGAAAGGTTGAGAACCACTGGGCTAGAGGCGGATGACACAGCCTAGACACCCAGCCCACACTATAAGGCTTTCCCTAAATGGGGCTGTTATTTAAAAGATTGGAAAACAATGACTTGTCTGTGCCAATTAAAAATACACCCAGGCTTCAAGGTAATGAAAAGCCTGAAATGAGCTGAATGGGTGGGCGCTCACCACCGTCCCAGCCAATGGGTTGTAGAACCGCTCCAGGAGCTGGACCGCCGTGCTCTTCCCACAGCCGCTGCTGCCCACGAGGGCCAGCGTCTGGCCCTTCTTCACCTGCAGGCTCAGCCCCTGAAGCACCGGGATGTCAGGGCGGGTGGGATACTTGAACACAACATCACGGAAGGTCACATTTCCTTCTAGTGTACTCTAAAATGAGAACAGCAACAATAAGTTTGGTACAATGCTGAAACACAGGGTAAGCCTAAAGCACTGATGGCAAACAGTTCAGAGGTGCATGCCTAAGCTGCAACCAAAACTAACGTATTTATCAGAAAATCCCACCACCACAATTAAACCTGAATATCCAGGGCTTGGCTGCTAAGGTTACTTGGGTTGCATGCCAACAGGACAGGCTGTGTGTGCCCACTGCAGCACCTTTGCCATAGGTTCGCCACCACTGACCTCAGCCCTTCTACCACCAGGTTTCAAAAGGTAGAGGTAGATTGATTCATACTACTAAAATTAGTAAATAAGATCACAGATCTTACTGAATGAATTATTAACCCAACACAAAAGTATAATACGGTATGTAGACAGAATAGTTTGGATAATTCTATTGGTGATTTCTGCTGGTCTTTTGAAAAGAGCAGTTAATGCTTAATTTTTATTTATTTATTTTTTGTCTTTTTGAGACAGAGTCTCACTATGCAGTTCAGGCTGACCTTGAGCTCACTTTTGTAGCCCAGGCCAGTCTCAAACTCACACTGATCCTCTTGCCTCAGCCTCCTAAGTGCTGGGATTACAGGTGTATGCCACCACGCCCCGCAATGCTTAAATTTTTTTAACTGATTTTTTCCCTCTTTTGAATTTCTTATAACTTATTTTTTATTGTTTTGTTTTGTTTTTGTTTAAATAAATCTTACATGTTCCTATCTGGTAATCTGAACAACTAATTTGAAGATAGCTCATGTAATACAGCCACCACTGTGGAATTTCTATTACTTTGTTTAGTGAAATATTTTTTCATTTCTAATGCTGTTTTATTTTTCTGTCAATATTTTTTCATTCTTTAAAAACAAAAAGTACAATAAAAATATGCTAAATTTGTTTCCCCAGAATTCAGTAACTTGCATATCAAAAAACTGGATTATTAGGATTTATTTATAAAGCCAGCATATTGTTACTTCCTCATAACTTCGTTTATGCAGAAGTACTGGGTGTTAGCACATATTATTACACTTACTGAAATAAACACGATTTCAAATTTTTGTATTACGATCAGCATTCTAAAACAAACACACACACATTTTATTACATTTGCCCTCTGAATACTCCTCTCCAGCAATTAAACACAGATCATTCAGTGGAAACCTCAAACTCACCGGCTTCAGGCCTTCTGTGCTGTAGCTGTCAATGGCAGGGACTTTTTCAATGATCATGATGATGTGGGCGGCTGACACTTTGGCTTTGGCATAGTCAGGGGCAAATGAACTGACCTGTCCAACTGCCATGGCCCCGAAGACGATGGCTGAAAACACCCTGGAGAACAGAAGATGAAACCCAGACACCATTATGGCTGCATTGAGGGAAAGCTGACACTTCTACAAGGAGGGAGCACTGCCACAAATAATTAAAAAATGGTTTTTTATCAAGTGAAGAAAACCTGTTACAGGGCTGTCCTTCAAGTATTAATACTACTGTGAAGATCCTTTGAGTCTTTAATACCACTGAAAAAATGTGTGTTTGAATAGCAGCCAGCTACAACTCCGTGAAAACAGTACACAGTGCTATTAGTTGTGTCTTTCTTTAAAAAATTTTGGTCTAAGTAAATTAACACAGATTGTGTGAGATTAACACAGATAGTTAATCTTGTCCTTCTTCTCATTCAAATCTTTGCTCTACATACTGCTCTTCACATGGGTCTGCCCTTTGCTTCACCTACTTAGAAGATTAATTTTGCAAACCTAAATGTCTGAGTGACAGCAACATTCCTTAATTCAAAGTAGTTATATATCAAATAATTCACCAATAAAGACCTAATATCCACAGTATCTAATTTTGATCCTTAGGTTATCATCACAAATAAAACCTGTACATCATCTGCCACACATCATATGAGAAAGTAAACATTTTAAATATTCTGTTATGATCATCCTGAATTAACTATAATATGTGAATAAGTCAATGCAAAAATATTATACTAGCACATTAGATTCTGAGATTCATATGATTCTAAGTATAATGTAAAACTTTATTACTTCTAGTTTTATTTACTATCAAAGGACAGGTCTATCAGTCACCAAATCTACAAGGTCAGAAAGACCACACTATTAAACTGGTTATTTTGGTATATTAGTAGTACAACTACATTTAAACATGACTTCTCTTGACTACAGTATGATTTTCTCTAGTTATGGAAATATAGCAGAAAAATGCTTATCTAGTTTTTCCTTTGCCATTCGTTCATTTCTCCAGTGCATCCCTTGCAACTGTTCTCTATCAAGGAAAAATGAATTTAGCCTGAGATCCTTCAGGTCCTGTAGAATGTGGACACCACTTTCATGTGCTAGCTGCTGCATTGCACAGCCCTTTACAGGGAGTCTTCAGGCCTCTCACTCAGGCTTAGGCTTAGGTTTCTTCACAAATGACAGTGCCCTCTGGAGATCTATTAAGTTAGTCTCTCAGCCAGCCACAGGCTTGGAAAAGTCAGGTGTGTGTGTGTGTATGTGTGTGTGTGTATGTGTAAAGTTGGTGTTTCCGGGGACCAGAGGCAAATGCCATTTGCTTGGCCAGCAAAATCTCTTCATCCAGTTGCATCTAGAGTTCTCCATCTAGACATGAAGGACATCCAACCCTTCAGAGACATTGCCTCTTCAGAGGTATATTGTCAATATTAACGCAGTACTTACAACAGAACATTTTCAAAATTCATGAATCCCCGGGCCACCAAGAAGGCACCAAACCGGAAACAAGCAGCATAGGAGAAAAACATCATGGCCTGGGTGAAGGCAAATGTGATTCCGAAGATGTGTGCTTTCTTCAAAGAATTTCTGAAAAGAACACATTTAAAAACTTATGGTGTTTTCATTTCTCAGTCCTTAAGATGCAACTTTCCATTGGTTGAGGTAGGGCACAGAAATGTGACAGACAAAAATAGGTTTAACTTCCAGAATTATTTTATTCTTTAAGTTCCAGTTGCATGAACTTGTTTATGTGCTTCAACTCTGAGGATCAGTGTTTTCATCCTAACTGCATCTCTATATATTGACGTGGTGAGTTATTAAGCCTATAAAATCTGTATAGAACTTGTTAGGAACTAACAAATGAAAGCCTCCTCCCTTTTCCAAACTACTCAACATATCATAGATGTCCTGTATAGTTAACATTCACTCCAAACACACATTTACCCAATACCTACAAACTGAAGGTTAGCATGTCCTGTACACCTAGAAATATGGATATTCTTGCCTTTTCTCTGGAGGAATGGGGATGTTCCTTCTAGGTGTTTGTCTGGATATCTATTTATGCGATGACGTTACAGAGCCTTATGAGTAAACAAAAAAAAATAAAAAGAAACACTCTGTTTCTCTGGCTAACTTATTGAAGGAATTGCAAAAGAACTGAGACTAAGTTTTCTGAGGGACACGGAACTCAGTGACATCAGAGTGTGGGTAGGAACACGTTGGTAAATGGGCAGCCCTCTGGGTTCAGACTCATACTTCAATAGTATCAACTTTATTTTTATCTTTGTCATATATTGGGATTTCTAGTGAAAACCTTTTCCAATAAAAGGTCCTACTATCACTAAAGAAAAAGAAGTTGGTGAATCTACCATTAAGGCCCAGCTGTCTCATTTGAAGGAGATTCAGAGACCTAGGGCCTGCTTGAATTCAAACCACTTGTGGAAGCCCTCTCTGGGATGGCTGTGTGAGAGGAAGAGCAGATGGTCCCCACCACAGGAGATGGGAAAAAAGGCACAACATGTACACCCAGGAAGTGCCACTCCAGTGTGCAGTGGCTTCAACTTGCACAATCAACAGACAGCCTGCGTCCCAGAACAATAGGGACACAGTCAAAACTGGAGCCTAGGGATTTGTGCCCAACAACCTCTTCCCCTCCACTCCCCCTCCTATCAACCATCAGAGATGCCCCTGATTCAGCATGATATCAACACATCTTCCCCAGTTAAGTGCAAGTACTTCCCATTTGTGCTCTAACTTCTGGGCAAAGTAAGCCTTCCCAAAACAACTCTGCTAGTTGAAAAACTCCTTGTGCTAACCTCCTAATCTCCAGTAGTCTTTACCTGTATGGTACCTGCAAGCTCTGCCCGTACATGTGTTCAAACTTCTCTTCCCGAGTCAGAGACACAACGGTTCGGAAGTTTTCTATTGCTTCGGTAGCGATCTGTAACAAGCACCGATCACCAAGAGGCACAGGGCAAACAGGGCAGTTAGTTTTAATTCTGTAAAACAGCTGAGAGAAATTCGCTTTTTGATGGCACATTATTTATTTATCATTTAGTATTTCCTATGTATATCTTCTTTATGGAAAAAGATACAAAGTAACTTATCAAACTGAACGGAGATCAACCAGTTTAAGTCTTCCCTCCACATAGAAAGAAAAGGCAGGGTTAAAGAGATGAAGGCATTTGCCTAAAGCCATACAGCTTTACAAATTGTTCTGGGAACATGGTGTTTCTACATTTTTTGCAGTGTTCTTTGTTCTATGATGGTTACATTTGACATGCACAGTACAGTTATTTTACGTATTTTTAAATGTGAGTCTACTTCACCTTTTTAATTGCTATTCAGAATAACTCAACACTGCATGATTTTTCCTGAGGTGTTTGATTGAACATACCATTTTTTCCTTTAGAGTCTTTCTATAATCTTGGGATTCTAAAATGAACATATACTATTTATTAAATATGTTTTTCATCATCTTTTTTTGTGGTACTGAGGATTGAACTCGGGATCTTGTGCTTGCCAGGCAGGCACTTATGCCACTGAGCTATCTTCCCAGCCCTAAATGTTTTAAAAACAGAAAAAGTATGCTTTCAATGAAGCAATAAAATGTTACATATTGGTATGTTGTACACATTAGATTACATACTGTTTTTTGTAAAGCATACACACCATGCATGCATGTGCAGTGAAGAAGGAACCCAGTGCCTCACCCGTGCTAGGAAAGTGCTGCACCAGTGAGCTCCAGACCTGTTTGGTTTTATTTGTTTGTTTTTGTGGTACTGGGGAAGAATATCTACCACTGGGCTACCTGCCCAGCCTTTTTCATTTATATTTTAAGAAAAGGTCTTACTAACTCTCCCAATTTGCTTTTAACTTGGAAGCCTATTGTTTTGGCCTCCTCAGTAATTGGGACATCAGTGGGCACCACCAGACCTGGTTTACACACTTAGCAAGATAGGGACAGAATTCTACACTTGCCTTTTTTTTTTTTCTTCAGGATTCTACACTTGGTTGTTTTTTATTTTTTCACTTGACAAATATCAAGACCCTTTTCCATAGTTATTAACTATACATTAATGATGGACTTCAATGGTTACATGATATTCCACTTAGGCATTCCTTTATTCTTAAAAATGTACCTCTGTTCATTAATAATAGTATGATAAATATCTTCATACTATAATATTTTCCCACATTAAGTGATTTTTGTGTAGCCCTTTTTTTGGGGAGGTGGGTGGTACCAGGGATTGAACTCATGACCTTGTGCTTGCAAGTCAGGCACTTATGCCACTGAGCTATCTTTCTGGCCCCCACATTAAATTGATTTTTAAGAAAAGTTCTAGACACTGAAATTACTAGCTCCGAAAGAACAGACTATGGAAGGAACATGGCACATATTAGCCGTTAAGTTTCTGCTGCTCAGTCACTTGCAAGTGACTTCCAACAAATCTACTTAATGGGGACAAATCACTTTTACCCCCTTTTGAAGTGGGGCCAGTGAGCATTAATGGAGAGTGTGAAGAACAGAAGCATGCGTAATGTGGCATCAGTCTGTTGGCCAGGGGACCTTGAACTCAGGCTTATCTGTCAGTGAGCAGGAAGGACCAGAGGGTTTCAAAAATCCTTGAATTGCTTCCTCTATTGATCAACAGGAGACATTACTCACGTTGCTTAAGATGGTCTGTCTTTTTCTAACTTTTATCCTGCTCTGAACTGAGTCTCACAAAGACACATCCCATTAAAGCAATAGCACCTTAGAAATCACAAGCATGCAATCTCATTTATTTGTTACTGAATCAAGAACAAATGATCTGCCTTCAAAGATAACAGCAAATATTTCATAAGACATTGTCAGTTCTAAATATTAGTGCAAAAGCTACTAGAAGAAAATTGGTAACAGACTGAAAAACAAAACTTCCTTTAAAAAAATGAAAAGTAAGCCAGGCACAGTGGCTTTCAAGAGGCTTAAGCAAGAGGACCTCAAGTTCAAGGTCAGCCTGGGCTACCTAATGAAAATCTGTACCAAACAAATAACAATATTAACATCTGATCCAGAGAATCCAAGGAGATCGAACTATGTTTAGCATAAGCTACTTAAAATGACAGGAAGATGTCAAGATAATTTATGTTTAAATATTTTATACTTCCTTTTACACAATTTTTTGTATGGGAGGTTAAACTTGGGACTTGCACCATGAGCTACATCTAAACTCTTTTAAAGAATTTTACTTGGAGACAGGTCTCACTGTCACTAAATTGCTCAGGCAGGGTTCCAACTTGAAATCCTACTGCCATAGCTTCCCAGAGTACCGGGGCTACAGACAGGAAATACCATACCTAGCTTTTAAAAACATATTTAATAAATAATATATACTCACTTTTAAATCCTAAGAGTATAGAAAGTATACCCCTAAAGGAAAAAAAAATAATATCTTCCATCAAATGTCCCAATGAAAAGCCTTGTTCAGTTTTACTAGAAATACTTTTAATTATAATTATAAACAGAGAATAGAGGCTCTCTGGATTGCTATGAGCACTAAATAGATCACAGCAATTTATCAAAAACAAACAGATTTCATGATGAATTTCAGTGTAATTTCTTTTCTTGTGAGCAGAACATATTTATTGAGGGAAAGAAAGCTCCTATCCAAGAGAGCGATAGGAGGGGAGGGTCCCAAGTGGGTATCCCCTAGTGTAATTGTGTTAAGAAACATTTCTGCCTTAACAAATAACAAAATACTTGATGGGAAGTACATGAAGAACCCCACAAAACAGGGCAGAGAATCTGAGGAGGTGCAGGCATGCAGAGGACAAAGAATAGCCTCTAGGACCTACCTGCCTCATCATTCACACTGGAATGTCCCTGGCCCAGAGACAACCTCATTCACCGTGGCCTGGATACTGCTGTAACTCTGGAATCCTAGAATGTCCGCTGCTTTTCCATACCTGGACATCAGGGCCAGTTTTCAGATGAGTCTTATTCTGGCCTCTCATTTCTGCCAGAACCCAAATTACCTGATATCAAATAATGTTCTGCTAGTAAGGGATTTGTGGTTTATCTCATAGGAGCACAACTCCTTGCATTTTTGTCCTGGTTCCATACATACTAGCTCTCAGGCACTGCTAGTGAACAATTAGGAAAAGAAAGAGAGAAAGAGAGAAAGAGGGAAGGAGAGAAAGAAGGAGGGAAAGAGAGAAAGAAAGAGAGAAAGAGAAAGAGAGAGAGAGAAAGAGAGAGAGAGAGAAAGAAAGAAAGAAAGAAAGAATACCCATCATCCAGGGTCACAACTAGGAATAAAGCCTTTACAGGAAATACAGCAAATGACACATAAGTGTCTTTTTGAGGCAGGGTATCACTACACAGTTCAGGCTTGCCTTGAAGTTTGTAGCCCAGGCTGGTCTCAAACTCACAATTATCCTCCTGCCTCAGCCTCCAAGTGTTGGGACTGTAGGTATGCAACTCCACACACAGCTTTTTTCCTTTTTTCTTTGTTGTACCAGAAATCAAACTCAGGACCTCATGCTGGCCAGGCAGACATGGTGTCACTATATTCCTGGTCTAGTAGTTGTGAAATAATGAGAAAAAAAAATAAGCTAACAGAAAAGTAAGTATCAGAAGAAATCAAAGTAAGATGAAAAGGGGGTCACTATTAAAGTGAAAGATTGACTCTCCATGTAGAGTCTACCCCTTCATGAGTAATAAATTTGTCCTACTTTCTTCAATAAAAATGGTTTAACTTTGCTTAAAAGAACAAGCAGGTGCAACAAAAAATTGAAAGACGGGAAAAAGCAAAGCAGGCCAGAATTAAAAGTGGATGAGTTGAAAAAAGAGGCATGAAAGTGCAGTTTCTTATCTGCTCAATAGGCATAAAATATTGCATGGAGAAATGCTTATAAAATCATCCTCAGAGCACAATGAGTACTGAAATAACAAAATATCAATCACAAGAATATTTTTCTCGGCTTAGGTAGTGATTAGATTTAGCTAGACTCACCTTTCCAGAACCTTCTAGCTCTTTCTTATCTTTGAGGGCACTACCAGACAGCATTTTCATCTGAACCACTCCTGCTATGGCAATGATGGGTACAATTGCCAAGAGTAGAAGTGTCAACTGCCAGCCGTAGATGAAGGAGATGATAATTCCTGTCCCAAGATTTGCTACATTCTGGGTAATTACAGCAAGCCTGGAACCTATAGCCTGAAAAAAAGAAACAAATTAGGAACACATTTTTGTATTAGATTTAAAACCCATCTTTATATATTCTTAAAGATTATGATAATTCACTGTTCTGAATATCTGTTAATTATCATTTTGGTTATGAAATAAAAGTGAAAATTTACCTGAAGGAGGTTTACTTGACATATAAAATGAAAACTTCCATGATTTCTAAATGAATACTGAAAGTACAAGATCAATAATCCAGAGTTCACAGCACATTTCTCAACTGATTCTTTTTACAAGTAAGAAAATCTTTATTTCTCAAAGCATCATCATTATAGCAACTCTTACAGTTAGAAAGAGTTCATCTATTATATCAAATTGAGAATATAAAAGGAAATTCCCAAGATTAGTCACATAACTACTGATAATTTAAGGCTAGAAATTTCCACTAAGGATATTCAAATATTCCTATGTTTAATTTAGCCCATAATGGACTTAGAATGTATACATATAATTGAAAATTATCAAATTTAATTTGGGTGAAGCAGGCATTGCAACCTTCAGTTTGCATGCTAGTGGCAGCCTGACCGCGCCTGTGACAGTTGCAGTGACTGTCACCTTGAAAACTAGATGGCAGATCTGCATCATTGGCAGGAAAAACCTTGCCATTCAAATATTGTAAGTGCATGAATTCAACAACAAAAACAAAAAATATAGTCCAATAGTCCATAGTAGTAGTGGGTTATCAGCAGAACTGGCAATGTCAGAAGTTGGTGAGTTGTTTTGTTTTGTCAGCTCAGCATATTAATTTAGCTTTACGTTTTATACCCCATGGTTAGATTTTTCTGCTGGATGGCTAAGACCAAAACAAAGAAGGACCTACATAATAAAAAATGTAACTTTTGTGTCCAACAAGGCCAGTCAAAACCCTTCAGGATTTACCCTGAAACCATGTACAGAATTTTGTACAACTTTTGTCAGTGTCAACCATCTGGATGAGTCACGACCATTGCTTGATCAATTTTCTCTCTGTAAAAGCCTGATAGAATGTTTTTTCTCTAGGTGACTGTCCTTATTCACACCATACATCATTGATCACTTTCCTCTGTAGCTGCATAATCTTCTTGAACAGAAAATTTGGGATACCACTGAGAACCAGGATGTTACAGTACAGGTTCTCTTATGTCCTGAGTCTTCACTGACCTTGAAGAGCTAGGGCCAAAACATTGGCTATCATTGTAGCCCTTCTTTTTCTCTAATTTTTTGGTCTGCAAACTTAAGTTGCTAACCATCCAGAAGAGAAATTTAATGATGTTTCTACCCTGTAACATAGGCACTTGAGCTTAACATCACTATCTTTCTGAATATCAAATACCTTAGACATAACATGGAACAGAATTTTCCAACAATCATTGCTATTCTAAACTTGGAACATCCATCTCTGACAAAACAAAACAAAAAAGGGAATATAAATGAAGGATCATTTTATAGTGAAGAAAATAGGATAGATATATAGCTATTTTTTCTTTGTTCAGTGAGAAGAAATATTTGTACTAATAATGTTTAGACAAGATATCATGTCTGCATCTTGTACTCTGAATACCTAGTATGAAGACAACAATATGCATTGTATTAAATTATTGTAACTGTCCTACTAACCTGTTTTGAAACTGTCTCAATGCTATTTCTTTTCCCTTAAAATTAATAAAAGAAATAAAAAGAAAAGAAAAAAACCTTGAGACCGAAATTTTTTTTTTTTTTTTGAGACAGGGTCTCGCTATGCAGTTGAGGCTGGCCTTGAGCTCACTTTTGTAGCCCAGGCTGGTCTCGAACTCACACCAATCCTCCTGCCTCAGCCTCCCGAGTTCTGGGATTACAGGCGTGAGCCACCACGCCCGGCTGAGACCGAAACGTTTTAAGTGAAATAACTCAGCTGCACAGACTTAATTATCACAAGGTTTCCTGAAGCATAGATAAATTATCAGCAAAATAAAAGATAATAACAGGGAGAAAAATCTTATGTGAATGTGAAAGGGATCGAGAGACGAAGGGCAGGGGAATAACACAGGTTAAGGGGATGAAAGAAGCACTAAGGTGGGTTATGTACATGCTGTACCTCTCCACATGAAAAATCTCATGTACTGAAAACATGGACTGATCAAACATTAAGCCGTAAAAGGTAACTCCATAACACAATTTAAAAAACAAAACAGAGGTCAACCTATAAAGCTAATTCCATCCACCACTCTGCATTTCAATCCTTCTACCTTGGAAATGCTGTGTCCTCAAGCCTTTCCAAATTTCTGCCATATCCCTACTTGCTTGGTCTAGAAATGGCCTGCACACTTCTCTCCTAAAGTTTCCTCTGCTCAAAGGAAGCTGGTCTCAGCTAAGCACAACGAAGTGCAGTCTAGCCAGTGCCAGGTCTGTGATTTTGTACAAATCTTTTCCAAGTATGAACTTTAGGAAATATAAATAATCAAAGGTATCTACTCTGAATTTGGGGGAAGAATCCTTCATAACCGCCCACACCAATATCTCTAAAATCATTTCACATCCTTTTGACATAATCACTAGATTTGTTAGTGTGGAAAAGGAGTTACAACCACACTTAGCCTTATGTACATTAAATTCCACTACAGACAACAGTACCAGACTGAAAGAGATAGCAAAACTGATAAAGTACATTTTATTTTACCTGATACAGTTACTGAGCTTAAATTGAAAAGCCGTTTTGCAAAGTGTGGAAAACAGTTCTTAAGATGAACATCACAAGTGTGTGGACCTCTCTTTGTTCCCACTTCCACAATCTGATGTGCTCCTACAGAAGCCTCATTTATTATGCAGAAGAAATGTCAATACAATGTCCTCCCCAGGACACTAAAATACAGAGAATGACACAAGTCACAGCAGGGAGAGACACTGCAGAAATTACTTTTTTTTCTCAAAACTTCACATTGCTGTGTAGATTTTAACCATGAAAATTTGTAATTGTAGAAGAAATTGTCACTTAGCTAAAACTCAAAACCTGACAGTTTGACAGTTTCAAGTTATGCCTCCTACATTTGCTTTCATATTTAATATTCTTTGTATTTGTATTTGTTTCAACTATTTTTAGGAGTATTTTCTTCTTTTCTTTCTGAATTTTTGGAGAGGCAACTATGCACATCCTTTTTGCAGCAGCAACTACAATTTTCTAATGATTAAGTACTAAAATACAATAGCCTCATCTAATAGGCCAAGAATCCTTCCTTACTGAAAACATGTTCTTTTTCATTCATCTTCTTAGTAGGATAAATAATACACCAAAAAGAAAAGAAAGCTTACAAGCTACATGGCATATTAAACAATGTGTAAAAAAATCTTTTTTTTTTTTTTCATGACATTTTATGGGCTTGTTGTCTATTTTCTTAATGAGAATAACACCGGTAATGAGAAAATCAGTGTCATGCTGCGATTCAAACTGAAATTAACACAATCACAAATACGAAGGAGGTACATACCCCTTTCACTTGAGCAGCATCATTAGCAAGCCTGGTAGTCAAAGCTCCAGTTGTGTTTTTAGGGTCATCAAACCAGCTCACATCCTGTTGCACAAAAGAAATTATGTCATATTAAAATTCCACTTAAGAAAATCACAGCTTGAATGAGTTTCAGGATAAAACTGACATGGTCAGTTTTGTTTATCACTTGTATCCCCTGCATCTGACATTCAGGATTTGCTGTTTAATACACAACAAAGAGAAGTGATACATAAAGCATGTGTGCATCTTTCTCATTTCTCAAATATTTTCTTGGTAACAGGAGACAAAAAATGACTGTTACACACTGGTAAATGGAATAATTCAACAGGAAGAGATAACGCTTGTAAGTACATATGTACCAAATGTTGGCACATACATTTTTTGTTTAATCTCATCTATATCCCTTGATGGTTATGGAGGATGTTGTTTAATTTCCATATATTAATGAGATTTTTGTGGTTTCTTTTGTCATTTATTTCCAGTTTCATTGCACTGTGGTCAGATAATATGCATAGGATGACTTGTGTCTTCTTGTATACACTTAATCATGATCTATGGACTAGTATGTGGTCTGTTTTAGAAAATTTCCCATGTGCAGCTGAAAAGAACATGTATTCAGATGTAGTTGGATAGAACTCTCTGTATATGTCCACTAAGTCCAGTTGTTCCAAGTTCTAGTTCAGTTCTTTTACTTCTTTGCTAACTTTTGTCTGCTTAACCTATCTTTTTGGCCTAATGGTGGTCTCCTGTTAAGATTGTGGTGCTGGGCCAGGGAGATAGCTCAGTGGAAGAAGTGCTTGCCCAGCAAGTGCAAGGTCCTGAGTTCAAACCCTGGTATTGAAAAAAAAAAAAAAGATTGTGATATTGGATATTAGATTTTTCCTGTCCATTAAGATTTGTCTTACATAGTTGGGTGCTCCCATGTTTGGTACATACATATTCATGAGTGTTGCCTCTTCCTCTTGGATTTTTCCCTTAACCAGTAAGTAGTGGCCATCTTTATTTCTTTTAATTGTTTTTGGTTTGAAGTTCAGACTGTCTGTGAACAGGATTGCTACCCCTGCTTTTTATCTGAGGTGTTAGGGCATGTAGTATTGTTTTCCATCCTTTGACTTTCAGCCTATGTATTTCATTATGAGTTAAGTGTTTCTTGTATTCAGCATATTGTTGCATTTTGCTTCCTAATCCACTGTGCTAGTCCCTGCATTTTAATTGGTAAATTGAGACCAATTTTACATTAATGGTTATAATTGAGATGTACTGACTTATGATTGACATGTTATTTGCCTCCTGTTGTATACCCCTCCTTCTTCTGTGTTTAATTTTTTGCCCTGTTAGGTGGGTTCTTTCCATTCTCATTCATGGAGTTCTGGTAATTTTTGGTCCCTCTCCAGAATATCTTTTAGTAGTCTGTGTAGGTTTGGTTTTAGTTGTTATTTATTCTTTAGTTGTTATTTATCATAGAAGTGTATCACTTCTCCATCAAACTTGAAAGAAAGTTTTGCAGGGTACAGCAGTATAAGCTGAAGTTTGTTTTCATGGAAGACTTGAAGTACTCTGCTCCATGCTCTTCTTGACCGGTTTTTGAAGAGAAGTCTGCCTTTAATCTGATGAGATTTCCTTTAAATGTAATCTGTTTTTTCTGGCTACTTTTAGTATATTGTTCTTGTACTGAATTTCTGGAATCTTGATTATTATATGTCTTGGTGTGTTTTTAATTGGGCTGATGTTATTTAGAATTCTATATTCTTCAGTTACCTGAATATTAAATTGCTTCCCCATTTTGGGGAAGTTTTCTGCTATTATTTCTCCCCAAATTCTTTTTATATCATTTGTATTTACTCCTTCCTTTTTACTGATGCCTATTAGTCTCACATTATTCATCTTTGCACCATCTTGCAGATTTTGAATTATTTTTTCCTGCATCCTAGTTGTTCTTAAGAGATTTTTTCATTAGCTGGGCCAGTTTCTTCAAGATCTGAAAGTCTGTCTTCATTTTCATTCAGTTTCCTAGCTTGTGATTGAGATTTTAAGTTTCTTCACATCTCTTTGAATCTGTTTCATGTGTTCTATTTCTTTCATATATTGCTCATTCAAGGATTCCTTCATGGGGCTTGGGAGATAGCTCTGTGGCACAAGTGCCTGCCTGGCAGGTGCAAGGTTGTGAGTTTGAACCCCAGTCCCACAAAAAAAAAAAAAAAAAAAAAAGAAAGAAAGAAAGAAAAGAAAAGACAAAAGGATTCCATCACTTTTCTTTTCTGCTCTAACATTTTATCAGTGTCTCTTTAGAAGCAGTTATTCTTTCATTCTAGTTATCCTTTCTTTTTTTACTATAGAGATTATTTCTCATCTGATTTTTTCTATTTCCTTCTGCAGATGTTTCTTTACTTTAGATGCTATTAATTCAGAGATCTCTCTTTTTTTCTTCTAAGATTATTTCTGATCTGATTCCCTGTATACATTTCTGCAGGTTTTTTGTTTTTTTTTTTTTTTTTTTTTTTTTTTTTTTTTTTTTTTTTTTTTTTTTTTTTTTTTTTTTTTTTTTTTTTTTTTTTTTTTTTTTTTTTTTTTTTTTTTTTTTTTTTTTTTTTTTTTTTTTTTTTTTTTTTTTTTTTTTTTTTTTTTTTTTTTTTTTTTTTTTTTTTTTT
>PVJA010005827.1:0-32119 GCA_004027025.1 Myocastor coypus | reverse complement strand
TTGGTGTAGAGCTTTGGTACAGTTATAATCTTAGCACATACCAAAATTCTTTGCAAAGAGAGATTATATGAATAAGTCAGTTCTACTTTTGTATTTTCATAACTACAGTTAGGAGCACTCATATAGGTAGTGATCTCTAGCAGCTGGCAAACTTTTGTAGTCAATGGGTTTGTATCTTAGACAGTAACAGCAAACATTATGTCTGTATAGTTAAGCAGATATTAAATTGGAAATTTATATTTAAGTTAGTTCCCTTAAATTCTGTCTGATCACCTTCCACTGAAGGACCTGCTGTCTTCCAGGCAGACTAGTTCAACACAGTTACCTGTTGCCCCTCTCTTAGTCAAGAGAGAAAGAAAGATGATGGTCTCATAGATCTGGGTCTAGCAAAGTGTCTCAGCTTACCAGATCCAGGTCCACGAAGTTTGAACTCATCCTAATGCGCCTAGTTTGGGTCTGGCTGTTGTTCTCTTCCTGCTGCCACTCATGGAAGAGAACCTACTGTGCCCCTCTTGCAAGATGTTCTGCTGTTGAATTAGCTATGTGATTCTAGCCCTTAGCCTCTTGTGGTAACTTCAGCTGAAGAGTTTCATAACAGGCCAGTATGTTGGGCCTGGGCTGGGTCCGGAGCCTGAGAGCATGAAGGAAAGTCTCACTCATGCCCCAGGCCTGGGCTGGGTCTGGAGAGGTCTGCCGGGTGCAGCGGGGCAGTTGTAGCACACATATGCCAATCTTGGGCTGGAACTTGAGGTGTCCAGTGGGTGCAGCAGAGTAGAAGTTCTCCCACACACATGCTGGGCCTGGGCTGGGGCTGGAGGTGTCTGGCCTATTTTTTTATTTTTATGTATTTAGTGCAGGGTCTATAGGGTCTCATTACACAGATAGGACTCATAGTGATCTTCCTGACTTCAGCCTCCCAAACGCTGGGTGTGCATCACCATGCCCAGTCTGAATAACTGTCTCAGCATGCCCTGGTCATGCCCTGGGGGTGGGACTGGCATGGGACATGGAGATAGGACCCCAGTCCCTGAATCTGCCTAAGCAGGCACTTTAATCTCCTGAGCTATCTGGTCAGGCCATAAGAAACTATTTTAAAAAGTTAAATTCCAGTATAGACCAATAAATTACCAAAACTGAACCAAGAATATGTAAATTGACTGAATAGTTCAGTAACAGAAATAGAGCTGCTAATGTAAATCCTACCAATAAGAAAAGCCCAGGACCTAACAAATACACTTCAGCCTTCTACCAAAAATTGAGCAAACATCTAAGGCCATCACTCTTCAAATGCTCTCATGTATCTCAAAGAAAAGGAGCCCTGCCAAACTTATTACCCAAAGCAGATTTCCTTGATGCCAAAACCGGTCAAGGTCTTCAACAAAAAGGAAAACTATGCGCCATTTTTTTTATTGAACATAGATGCAAAAATAATGCAATGAATCATTAAAAAGATCACATATCAAAATAAATAAACAGATCACACATCATGATAAAAGGATACAAGGATGAAATCAATGAACACAAAATACCACATTAACAGAAACAAGGACAAAAATCACATGATCATTTTAGTAGCACAGAAAAAGTCCTTGACAAAACAGAATACATTTAATCATGCTAAAATTTCTGATTAAAATTAGTACAGAATGAACTTTCTCAATGTTGTAAGTCACTTATGACAAACGCACTGGCAATGGCATACTAAGAAGACAAAAATGGACAGCATGTCCTCTGAGATTAGGAAAGAGATAAGGAAGTCAACTGACCACTTTTTGATATGTATATTACTTGAAAATTTAGCCAGAGAAATTAAGCTAAAGAAATAAAAAATGTATATAGGAAAGGAAGAAGTCAAATGATCTTTATTTGCAGATGACATGATCGTTTTATATAGAAGAACCAAAAGCCCTCACCAATAGACTCTTAGCACTAATAAATTCATCAAAATAATCAGTAACATGTTATACATAAAAATGAAAGAAATCAGGAAAATAATCCTATTCAGAGCTTCACCAAGAATTAATCTAATGAAGAAAGTGAAACACTTCAATAATAAAAACTCTACTCTTTCGAAAAAAGAGATTGAGAACATTGGAAAACAGAAAGCTTTTTCTTGCTGCATGGGCAAAACTAATATTATCAAAATTGCTACGTTAACAAAGTAATATACAGGTTTAACATAATCCCAATAAACATAACAAAAGCATTCCTCACAGAACTAGGAAAAAAATCCTAAAATTTGTATGGAACTAGAAGAGACCTAGAATAGCATAGCAGCCATGAGCAACAGGAGCAAAGTAAGAAGTATCATAATCTCAGATCTCAAACTGTATCACAAAACTATCGTCAAAAAACACAGGATAGCTGGATGTGGGGGTACATGCTTGTAATCCCAGCACTTGGGAGGCTGAGTCAGGAGGATCGGTGTGAGTTTGAGACTAGCCTGGACTACAAAAGTGAGTTCAAGGCCAGCCTGAACTACATAGCAAGGCCCTTTCTCAAAAAGACAAAATAAAGGAAAAAAAAAAAAGAAAAGAAAAGAAAAGAAAAGGATATAAGAAAAAAAAAAATCCGTGGATATGTGGATCAGTAGAACACAATAGAGGATGCAGAAACATGCCAGGAACATTTAGCCATTTGATCTTTGAAAAGGGGCTAAAAACATACTCTGGAGAAAAATAGCCTCTTTAACAAATGGTGCTGGGAAAAGTGGTCATCCACATGCAAAAGAATCAATCTAGACCTGCGTTGCTCACCCTGTATTAAAATCAAATCAGAAAGAATGATAAACTAGACAATTTCATATATAAGTGGATGTATCTTGAACATATAAGGAAAATAAACCAGAACTACATATGTAACTATCATATAGTCTCCCTAGCGTAAGAACTAAAAAGAAGAATAAATAAATAAATAAATAAATAAATAAATAAATAAATAAATTTGGGGGGTACCAGGAATCAGACTCAGGACCTTGCATCTTCTACATCCTCAGCCTCTATAAATTTTTTAAAAGAGCAACTTAAATACAAAATGCATTTGGAAGAGTTTTAAAAAATTAAGGTTTATTGAAAGTGTCAATGTTTAATTATTTGACCGATCTTACATACCTATATCTATTAATCTAAACAGATTTGATGATGAAAATATGTAATACAACCAATGTTAAATTTTTATTCTTGTTTTGAGATTCTATACTACACGTATTCTTGCTTGTTACTCTTTTTCTTTGTTTCTTTTAAATATAAAAAAGATAAAATTAAATTAGAATGGATCAAAGATCTAGATATAAAAGCAGAAATAAGTTGGCAGATAGCCCAACTAGATTAATCCGTTGGAAGATAAAATGTGTTGGGAGATGAAGTAGGTAAAACTCTTTAGGATACAGCATAGTCAAGGAGTTATTGCACAAGAAATAGCGCCATCAACAAATGGTGTTATATTGAATTTAAAAGCTTGTGAACAGCAAAGGAATCAACTGAGTTTAGAGATAATGTACAGACTGGGAAAAGACTTTGCCAGCTATTTCTCAGGCAGGTTTACAATTTATGAAGAGCATAAAAAATTAGATCCCTCCCATGTAAAAGACCCAAATAAAGTGAGCAATTGAAATAAAGAGACACTTCTCAAAAGAAGAGATATTGATGGTCAATAAATACATGAAAAATATCGTCAGCATCTTTGATTATTAGAGAAATGCAAACCGAAAAAACACTCTATCATACTCCAGAAGGAATGGATATCATCAAAAACTTAAAATAAAAATTCTGCCAAGTTTGAGGGGTAAAAGGAATGTTTCTCCATTGTGGATGGGAATAAGCACTAATATAACCACTATCGAAATCAATAGGGGGACTCCTCCAAATACTAAAAATGGAAATTCCATTTGACCCAGATATACCTCTTCTGGTATAAAGACAGCAGATTACAAAGATACACACATGACCATGTTTGTAGCAACACAACTCAGTAGCTGAAACTGAAAGTAACCATCAACAAGTTAATGGATTAAACTAAATATGGTGCATATACACAATGGAGTGCACTCGATCACTAAAAAAGGATAAATTTGAATTACTTGTAGAAAGATTGATGCACCTTGAGACCATAGTGCTAAATTAAATAAATCAGATACAAATTAAATATCACATAATTTCTCTTATACAAGAGAATTAAAGTAGAAATAATTTAAAGAGTAAAATAATGACAGAGCATAGGAAACAGGGAAATAGTTGTGGAAATGTGAAGGGATCTAGGAGTAGGGAATGTAGGAGAGGTGAGAGAGGAAAGGTAAACAGAAAGGCTCAAGAAGCAATATGCATATGTACCCACTGCTCGTGATTAATGCATATATTATGTGCCACAAATATACAGTAATAAAAATAATACATTTAAAAATTTTTCTTGAAACAATTCTTTGCCACAATTATGCTTTTTAAGTGCTGGACAGAACAATGGGGAAAATAACAGTAAATTTACTGTTTAGTAAGTCCAGCTTTTTAGAGACTGATGGCACAATTACATACACATATACCACCTCAGGTTGTAAGAACTGCTGTGAAGAAAAGTAAGGACCAAGAATTGAGGGAAGATGCTGCTTCAGAAAGTGTATGTGGGAGGAGAGAAACTGCAGTGACCTCTGATCAGAGAACTAAATAAAAGGGCAAAAATGAGAATAGAGAAGAAATACCCCATGGGCAAAGGTACGCATGATCTGCTCATATACTAGCAAGAAAGTCTTACTGGCCGCTGGTAGCTTAAAAATAACTTGACATATATTGGTTAAAGATGTCTTTTCTTCTGAAGAGATTTCTGCCCTTGTAAAGCTCTCTCACAGTTACACAGTGATCTAAAGTATGGGGTATATATTGAGGCACAGAGGTATATAATATAGGGTTTTAATACAGTACAAGGTGCTATTGATGAGGCTTGAGAAGCAGGTGTGGGGAACATCATGTTGGCCTTACTGTGAAGATTCCAGTCTTCACCTTGGGATTTACATATATGGGCAGGTTTGAGACAATAGGATGTGGTTTAATTTGTTTTTTAGAAGAAAAGCTCCACCTGTTAAGAAGAGACCCTATTGAATCAGGATGAGTTTGGAAGCAATGAAACTGGCTAGGCGCTACTGTGACTTTAGACCCAGAGAGAAGTCGCCAAGGTCTTCAGCCCGGATGATGTACACAGCTGTGCTGATAAGACCAGAGTCAGTGGAGAAGGAGATAAGAATGAAATGTTCAAATTCAAGTTGAAAATAACAAACTATGAAGCATTTACGAAACATCAAAAGAAAGATGGTGAACAAGCCGTAGGACAGCTGTACCCTGAGGAAGAATAAATGAATTGAGTAGAACATACAAAAAAAAAAAAAGCCCATCTAGCTTAAAATATGACATTAAACATGAAATAAGATTTTCTTTGTAAAACTTCATGTTTTTATATGCAAACACAGAACTATAAAACTGAAATATGAATTATATCAGTCACAAATACCTATGATCTCTAAGGAGTTAGATGAATTGATGATTGCCATTAAAGCATTAGCTTATCATTTTTATAGGATATGTAAATTTGCTTTTTAGTGTTCTCAAGAGCTTAATTTTCTCCCCATTTTCTCTAGCACAGATACAATCCAAATGTAAACACCTTTACAGGGGCTGGGGAGATAGCTCAGTAGAATAAGCACTTGCCTGGCAAATGCAAGGCCCTGAGTTCAATACCCAGTTCTGCCAGAAAAAAAATATATATATTTTGGTATTTGAGGCTGGGAAGATAGCTCCATGACACAAGTGCCTGCCTGGCAAGTATAAGGTCGTGAGTTCAAACTCCAGTTCTGAAAAAAAACAAAGCAACATCTTACAAACAATACTATGCCTAGCAGGAAGCATGGCTTAATATATTTTTCCTTCTTCTCAATTTATGGATACGGCATCACACACTCTGCCAACTCTCCTCTGAAAGTATAATGGATCTGGGAGCGGGCCCTTGAGCCTGATGGAATAACGCAGCATTTGGCTCTGGAGCAAGGCCAGCTTCAGCCCAAGAGGAATTTCAGTTCTAAGTGTGATTAGATCTGAAGAGACCCCTTTACTCAGCAGAGCTCACCATGGTTCTGCACATCACTCACTCAAATTCTCACAAGCATGACATTTTAGCTGGTGGTGGGAGAATGGGAAAAGACAACAGAGCCAAATCCAGCTGGGAAAAGATGAATAGATCAATGTCCCCTTTATGCTTCCTTCTTAGGATGAATGTTTTATCTCTATATTTACTTTGGTTTTCTGGATTGTGGTTGGAGGGGGTTTTTCAAACACAAAAGATTTAGATCCCAGCTCTCCAAAAATAAAGTCCTAAGCCTGAGTGGGACAAGGAGGAGGTAGCAATAGCACCCAAAAAGATAGAGCTTGAACCTTCTAGCCTTGCTCCATTAAATAAGGAAGGAGCAACGGGAATCAAATGAATTCTTCCCCACCAGTGAAAGCTTTCCCAAAAAATTTCATTTCTCAATACACAGTGGTGGGGCCCGGCGGGATGGCTCAGTGGTCTAAGGCACCTGCTTGGGAAGGCTTGGGCGGCTTCAGGGACCGCGGTTCGATCCCTGGCACCACATGCTGCGCCAGCTCTGCCCTTGGGGTGGGCTGAGCCGGCCATGGAAATGAGTGAATAAACAAGCAAAGGTTCTGAAACAAGAAAAATAAAATAAAATAAAATAATAAAAATTTTTTTAAAAAATCAATACACAGTGGTTTCTAAGGAGCCATAGGCCACCATCCCACGGAGGTGGCAACTCTTAAGAAATTTTGCAGTCACAGATTGGAATTTCTGCCTCAATGGAGGAGAGTCATTTTCTGTATCTCCCTTGCAATTTGCACTAAAAAATCCAAATGTGCAGGGGAATCCATAGAGGGTTTTCAACCTATCTACCCTGTTTCTGAAGTTTAAGTCCCTAGTAATCTGAAGAAAGTTGTAGTTCTTCACGAAGTTATAACTTTTGAAACTTTAAAAGAATTAAAACAAGCTATTATTACTATGACCCTACTGCTCCCTTTACCTTGAGTTTAGTAGAAATGCTAGAGAAACAGATAATGTCCTCAAATGACTGGAAAGGAATAGCTAATACACGCTTGAATCCGTAATACCTTATTGTGAAAAGGGAATCTCCTTGAATATTACACAAAAAGGACAATGCTGGAAATGTGCTTCACAACTTAGCCATTACAAAAGATATGCCACTGGGGAGGGTGACTTTACTGACACAATCCATGACCGTTACGTTGCAAATATATGATCAAACTAAGGTAGCTACTATTAGGGCCTGGAGGGAGCATCCTTCAAAGGGTGAGGAATCTCTTCATTTGGCAGCATTCAATAAGGCAGCAGAAAACAGCGAAGAGCAAAGGGAAAGGCAGCAGCTATGGCTTCTAGCAAGCTTCTCTCTCCTCCTTATGTTATAGACAAGCTACACTGGGGCTGAGGGTGCAGGACTGACACAATGTCCATGCCCTCCTCTTGCACAGGATGAGGATGTCTACAAACTAAGAATCCTGGCTCCCTACTGAGTCACTTAATTAAACTTCTAAACTTCTCAAGTTGGCACAATGTATCAACTAGTACAATTACTTAAAATTCCTTTAATTCCTAATAAGGTTGATTATTTGTTTTACAGTTCTAAATTAAAATTAGTTTAAAAAAAAAGAAAGAATGGGGCTTGGTGGGATGGCTCAGTGGTCTAAGACACCTGCTTGGGAAAGCTTGGGTGGATTCAGGCACCGCGGTTCGATCCCCGGCACCACATGCTGCGCCAGTCCTGCCTTCAGGGCGGGCTGAGCCGGTCATGAAAATGATAAAAATGAGTGAATAGACAAACAAAGATTCTGAAACAAGAACAAAAATAAATAAAATAAAAAAAAGAAAGAAAAGCTTTCACATTTTACAAAAAAGAAAAAATACAGGTTTGGAGTACAATCTAAAAGCAGTACAATTTAAATGGTTTACACAGTAGCTTGATTTTGACATCCCGTTTAAATAATAAAAGGCCTAGTGATGGCCTTGAAAGGGGCACAAGCTATGATAACTTCTTCACATTTGAATAAGTATTATTTGATAAAGATATAATGTTGCTCAAACTGTTCAGATCAACCATTCATGATTTTCAGACTTTATTTAGTAATATTAATTGGCTCCATATAGATTTTGAGCTAATTTCTCTGGCGTTATTGACCATCATTATCCTTCAGATAAATTAATTTTTTTCCACAGATAGGTCATATTAGGTTAAGTGAGAAAATACATGGCTTTAACAATGGATAATTAGGTTAAAATTTCTTATGCATAAGATAGAGATGATTGGTCAAAAGTTTTGTTCCAAAATAAAATTTAAGTATGTCACAAAATATCATCAGAATTGTCCTGCTACAATGTTGCATATGGTATTGATTTCTAAATTTCTATGTAAAAATATATAATTGTTGTCTTTTCACAGTCTATAGGGATTTAAATATTAGAATATCTATAGCTGTTAAAAATAATATCATAAGCTTCTCTTCTGAATGTTTAGCAACTAAAGTTTGGAGACTAAAAATTAGAGAGATAGTTGGGATAAAAGAATAGCAAATATTTTGGCCCTAGCCTTCCAATGTCAGTGAGGACTCAGGACATAAAAAAAACCTCTGCTGTGATATCCTATAACTCAGCTGAATCCCTGATTTTCTGATCAGGGAGATTATGGAGCCACATAGAAAACTGATCAATGATGTATAGTGTGCCTAAGGAGAGTAACTTGGAGAGAAAAGAATCTCTCAGGCTTTCACAGAGAGCAAATTGATCAAGTGATGGCCATCCAGATGGATGACACTGACAGAAGATCTAAAAGATAAAATACCTAGTTTCAAGGTAAATCCTGAGGAAATTTAACTGACCTTGTCAGATAGCAAAAGTTAAATTCGTATTTATGTAGGTCTTGCTTTAGCTTGGTCTTAACCATCCAGCAGAAAAGTATAACCACAAGATGTGAAAAGTAATGCCATGCTAGTATGCTAAGCTGTAAAAGGCTCAAGTCACTGACAACTTCTGGCAATTACCAGCTGTATGGATAATTCACTACTATTATGGACTATTAGACTATGAAGGGGTACATTGCTGAACTGAAGTACTTAAAATCTTTGGACTGGCATCAAGTATGAAATGGTCCTCCAAGGGATTCTTCAAACACAGCTTCTCTAACTGCATGGAATACCCATCTGTGACACAAAAATGGGAGATATCTTGGGAGCCAGGAAAGCTAGAAAATCAGTCAAATGTGTGTGGGACTAGACCTCAGTGCCTAAAGCAAACAAGATACCTCACTCCTGACATAAGCATCCGGACTGGTTAATGTCATCAGCTATTACTCACTAGGCAACCTTGTGTCACATGTCAGTAACTGCAAAAGTATACATAAACATTCATATTGTTGTAGGGGGGAGAGGAGAGCGGGCCTGTCAGCCACCAGGCATCTAAACTAGCTCTTGTCTTCTGTCTATATTTTCCTCATCCTGCCTTTGTTTCTCCCCAGGTACAACAGATTACATTGAGGCCAATGGATCCCTACACAAAGTTGACAAGTATCTGTTGTTGACAGAAGTATCTCTTGTGAGCAAGAAATACAATGAGGGATTCAGAGTTTTTGACAAAAGGAGAAAAGAAAGACAGGAAGAGTAGAGGGGAAATGAAGGTCAACCTTGCCTATACTTCCCACAAATTCTGAGACAAAAGTTGAAGGTGAATCTAGTGAGGAGACAAAGCAGTCCAAGCCCTTACGCTCCCCTACAGTCCACAGGCTGCAGGACGCTGAGGTTGTCTTCTCTAACTGGACTCACCAAGCAATGCAGCAGTGAGTCCCAGCAATGTGACTGAGCTCCACTGACCGCATGTTGGGCACCAGTGGGCACCTGCAGATTTTAGGACTCCATCCTTAGCCAACATACCTGTCTCAGCATGGACTTGAAAACCAGGTACCGCAGCCGCTTGGTGAGAATCTCTCCAGCTTTGCCAAATGTGAAGCCCTATGAAGAAAGAGAACAGGTCTCACAGAATGATTGTTAGAGACTCAGCCACCAATTTCACAGGCAAGGTAACCAGAGAGTTCAATCCCACTTGTTTCCCCAGTGAACGTGGGTCTGTGTCACTCAGGCAGGGGAGCTTCAGAGACAGTGCCCACATATACCATCTAACTTAGTACACTTGTGAAATGAAAGGAATTCTATTAAAAGGGATACCATTACACTAGAAATTTCAATGTAATCTGTAAAAACAGGAAATTATATTTACTCCAGCCCTGAAAAGATTTAGAGAATAAAGATATTCTATTCTTAGTTTTCTAGTGGATAAAAGCCAAAATTTGGGTTTTAGTAAAATGGTGGAACAGAAATATCCTTTGCATAAATCTGTGAATAAGGCCAATGGCAAGTGACAAATGGGAAGTTATCATCCTGAGAGAGAAAAAGGGCTGCAGGCATTAGAAAAGAAGTGACAGAAAACCTGAAAAGTAGAAACAAACAGAAGCACCAGGCAGAGAATAGTATGAAGCAGTCAGCAATGCCAGAGCAACTATGGGGAGTGGACAATTCAGCCCCCAGACAAAAGAAACCCAAGGTTGTTTTAACCTGTAAATACTGGCAAGGATTTACCCTGAAGCGACTCCTCTGTGTGGGTAGGCTGCCTCTCAAGGAGGAATCCATTGCAGCACTGGCCATATTTTGCCATGATACAGCCAGAGCCCATCTTGAGAGAGGGCTTATTGTTTAAGACCGAGCTACTCATGGGATCAGAAGTCACAGAACAATAATACTCCAGGGTCCCTGAGGACATTCTGTGTTACTGACCATACTGAATCTCAAATTACACTGCAGAGCTACAGTAACCTAGGAAAGTTGGGTGGTATAGCTAATAAAAGCAGACACACAAACCAATAGAATAAAACAAGATGCAGAGACAAACTTACAAAACTATATCTATTCTTGATTAAGGGACCAAAATCATACAAGGTGCAAAGAAAAAATAAACTGTAGTAAAAGACACATTGCTATCTATGCCTCTCAAACACTTGCCTCACCTTGAGCACAGTGACCCCATTGTTCTTGCCACTTCCTAAATCAGTGCTAGAAGTACCTCTTTTCTGAATGTCTTCAGTTGTGCTATCACGGCACCCTGATGTCCTGAGTTGATTCCCAATATCTACCCCCAGGATCATTTTGACTCTGAAGAAGATCCAGAAGCTGCACAGCTCTGGATGCAGTGAATAAGGTGGATGAGAACACATTGTGTTTTTATAGCCTCCCTTTCCACTGGGTGGCACTAACTGTACTTAATGCATCTCATAATTTAGTAGATAGCAAGAATGTTGGGATAAGTATGTTTGCAGTAGGGGAGCGGATTTCAAGCCCTGGTCGCAATGTGAATTTCAATATAATTTATTTTGTGTAATTTAAACATTCACTATATTTCCAGTCACCGCTTGCACATTGGAGAAAAGATAATCTCTTTAACAACTGCTGCTGGAAAACCCAGATATCCCTGTGTAGACGATGGAAGCTAGATTATTCATGGAAACTAGATTATTCATGCCTTGAATAAAAATCAATTCAAAATAGGTAATAGAAAATTTTAACATCCAAAAGGTTGAAACTGCTGAATGAAAACACAGGAAAACAACTAAAGCCACAGGCATAGGCAAAGAGCTCCCAAATAGGACTCTGATAAACAAGAAATAACAGCAAGAATCAACATACAAAACTACATTTAAAAATTTAAAGCCTTGGGTTAGAAAGAAGAAAGAAAGAAAGAAAGAATAAAGAGTTTACAAATAGAAAAATTTTGCCAGTTACTCTTCAGATAAAGGATATCTATAATACATAAACTCTCAAAAAATTAGCATCAAAAAATGAAGGTGGGAGCAGGGGACAGGAACGAAAGTAGAAGTGTTGGACAAATAGCTCAGCGGATTAAAATGCCTATAAGCAGGCGCAGCGCAACACCTGGCCAGGTGTTCGATCCTCAGTCCTGTTGTGCTGGCCTCTCCCCTGGGCCACTCTGAGATGGTGATTGAGACGGGGCATGGTGGCGTGCACCTGTAATCCCAGCTCTTTGGGAGGCTGTAAACAGATGGATGGCTACAAGTCCGATCTAGTAGCGAGACCCTGAACATCCTGTAGACCCTTCCTTCCCCCCCACCACCACCCCAGAAAAGGGAAGGGAAGTAAAAAGAATTAAAATGTGTTACATGCATATACTAATTACCTTGATGAATATAATCATTATGTACTGAAAACATCCTAATAAAATTTTTAAAATTTAAAAATAGATAATATAAGTGTTTCTCCTTTAATTTGTTATTTTGAGGTCTATTACCATAAAGACAAAAAAGCTAACATACTACATGTAATACCAAACCTATAATTGCTTACGTTATTAAGTTTCAAAGCACTTAATTTCTTTTTTTATATATAAAGGGAAAAGATAGATTATATATGGTACAGGGTCTACAGGGTCTCACTACATAGCCTCCCAAGTGTTGGGATTATAGGCACTGTCCAGTCTTAATTGCCATCTCAGTGTACCCCGAAAGGCAGGGCTGGCACAGCTAGCCAGGGATCGAACTCTGGCCAGTGCACTCTGCCTAAGCAGGCACTTTAGTTCACTGAGCTATCTGGCTGGCCCTAAATTTCTTCGTAGATTTATTTCAGCCAAATGATATGTGACATGTAAAATCTGAATCTATAAGTAGTTCCTATAGCTTTTTATTTGAGGATTGTTATTCTTCATTAAAAGTTATTTTTCCTTTGGCAACAGTTGAGTGAGGGAGTTTCATTTGTGGTTTTCAGAATACATAAAAATTTCCTTGCCTATTAAAATTGACCAGCAGCTCTTACATCTAAACATGTCCAGGACTTCCCCAAAGCCATTTTTGACTCTCCAACTTTACTTCCAATTATTAAACACAAGCAAACAACCCACATCCTCTGACTTCATCACTATTTCCACATGGGGAGGTGGAGAGGGAGAGAGAAGTGAGCAAGGGAGATTGCTACAGAGATAATAGCCAAGTTGGATGGATATTCAACTAAAAAGAAAATTATAAAGATGCTTACAAATTCCCCAAAATAAGTAAAAATTCAGACATTTACCTGAAGGAAAAATGTAATAAAGGAAACAATTCCAAGGACCAGAAACAGTAGAGAAAACAGGTTACTGTTTTGCCGTTTTGTTTCATCGTCATCATCTCTTGTAAAAACCTGTGAAGAAAATAGTTAAAGGGTCATTAGTTTAGTCACACTGCCTGTGACGCATCTCCTCTCTGGCATGGTTTTAGGGCAGGAGAGCCTTGTACACTGGAAATGAGAATGCACCTCCCTAATGCCAGTCTCCAGGTATCTACCTAATATTCTGCCTTCCTTAGAGACCAAGAGAAAAACTGTCATTCATACATTTGACCCCATGCTTCTCCTGCTCAGATAAACTCTTGAATTCTGAATGCCACCCTTGTGTGTAAAGTACAAATCAATGTGTTTCTCTTCCCTTAGTGAGAACTGTAATGAGTGACAATTCACTGGAGATATTTTAAATTGTTTCATGGTATGTTGTGAAAATCGGGTGAACACAAAGATGTTTTCATGCACTCAGTGCAGGCCTTGAGCCAGAAGTCTTTGTATGATGGCCTGTTAGAGAGCTACCCAGAACTGACAGCCAGCAGCTACAGGGCCATTCATGGCAGTCTTTCTAGAAGATCGTTAGCAGGGCTACAAAATGTCTTGAGTTCAAGCAAAATCATATCTCCTTTCACAGAGTTAAAACTCAGTCTTGTAATGGAGATGCAATCCTAACCTAAGGCTAACTTCATACTTTGTTTTAAAAATGATTTTAGAAGAAATTTTTTTCTGGACTATTCATTTCAATAATAACAACAACCACAATAGCCAAAGATCACTGTATTCTTTTTCTGTGCCAGGCATTACTCTACACAAACTCATGGGTACTGTTCCTCTTAACCTCACAATCATCTCTGAAAATTCCATTTCACAGAGAAAAACTACAGCACAGAGTGATGCGTTAACTTCCTGAATCTAACACAGCCAGAAAAGCATCACACAAGAATACAGACCCAAGGAATCTGGTGTAGAGTCAGCTATTTACCAAGAGGGGGATGATACCGACCCACTACCTAGGGGATCCAGATCCAACCCTGGATCACCAGCATCCAGTGAATATTTGCAACCAAACTACGTGGCCTGAACATAAACTATTTCCTCCCATACCCTTGGTAGGAAAAATCTGCTGTCCCTGTACCTGCTCCATAGGGTCAGACATTTTTGGGCCTTGGTATTTTTCTCAGTGTATATATAAAATAACTGACAGGGGCCCGGCAGAATGGCTCAGTGGTCTAAAGCACCTGCTTAATAATCCCAGCACTTGGGAAGCTGAGGCAGGAGGATCGCTGCGAGTTTGAGACCAGCCTGGGCTACAAAAGTGAGCTCAAAGCCAGCCTGAACTGCACAGTGAGACCCTGTCTCAAAAAGCAAAAACAAATAAAAAAATAAAAATAAATAAAAATAAATCACCTGCTTAAGAAAGTTTGGGCAGCTGCAGGGACTGTGGTTCGATCCCCAGCACCACATGCTGCGCCAGCCCTGCCCTCAGGGCAGGCTGAGCCGGCCATAAAAATAAATAAATAAACAAACAAAAGTTCTGAAACAAGAAAAAAATAAAATAAAAATTCTTTAAAATATAAATAAAAAATAAAATAACTGACACAAATCAGACACTGGGTTTCCTCTTCCTATCACCACTGAGCTCTAAGCAAAATCCTTGAGCTCTCCCCTCACTAATGCTTAAATGGGTCCCCTTATGTGTTTGTCAGATTCACTTGAGAATGAGCTTTTTATAACATCCACACTTGCCAGGGCAATACTAGGTCTAGCATTCTGCTTAAGTGTGTTTGTTATGAAAACCAGGACAAAGAGCGTTTTTTCAAGTTAGCTGTTATTTCACAAACTAGACTTCTATTTTTATGGTTTCACATAAAGGGTCATGGCTTTTGCTCCTGCATGTATGAGTACAAATCCAAAGAGTCCAATGATTCCTTCATCAGGATTCATAAGAAAATCCAAAGAAGAACAGATATAAACAGTTACCCCTATAATCCTTGAAAATATCACTGCAAATGCTGGTTGCAGGCCTCCATTTATGATGGCACAAAACACACCCACCACAAAATAAGGCCATTCTGTCAAATTCAGCTTCAGAATTCTCCAAAAGGAAACTGGAGGTACACTTTCATCCTAGAAAACAAAAAGCATTACAAGCTTGTTTTTACAAAATTAATAATTTATTTTATGATGTGTATTTCTGTCATGCACATAAATTAAAAGAGATAAAAGTATTATTCTATCCTTATTGGTTGTTTCCTCAGCACAGGCAGGTTGTTATAAAGTACTCTTTTGAATTTGCCTTAATGATGTTTCAACAAAGTTTTAATTCTCAGCTTGGCATTTAGAAGATGAAAAGAATATTTGCAAGTACTGATAAGCAACAGAAATTTTAAATTGTGATTCTAACAATCTTTGCATGATTTCTTAAGCTCAAATTTAACTGACTGTAAACTACTGACATTTTGGATTATAAGTCACTGTTGAGGACAGATTCTTGTTCCCACTCCTACAACAATGTAAGCCTGCCCAACTAGGACATCCATGAGGGGGGATGCATGCATAAACCTCTGGTGTCCTTCTTACCAGCTCCTCTTTCATGCTAAGCTTTCTATCTTGGTCTTGGGATTCTCTCATACTTCTGCGAGTTGATCTTCTTATTAGGTTGGACCCTGGATCTTTTGATGATTTCAATGCATCAATTTCACCTTTGGATTCAAAAATTTCATTTCCTAAATCAATTTCATTTCCTCCTGTCTAAAATAAAGAAATATACATAAGCTAGTTATCCAGTTAGCTAATGAAAATTAATGATTAAACACCAGGCAGCAAGTAAATGATAATTAAGAGATAACAAGAAAAGATAGTGTTAAACCACTATTAGTTTTGATATAATACACTTGAAAACGCAAATGACTGAAAAAGAAGGATTCCTACTGAGTATACTAAAATACAATATCTCTTCCAATATTTTATGCGGTTGTCTACCATCTGTGGTAGGCGACTCCATCAAGTTTGTTGTGAACCATAGCAGACAACAAAAATATGGTCCAAGCCAAAATGTGTTGTTATATTTGTCACATAATTTTCTAAGAGTCACATTAAAAAATGTGGAAGAGATGTAAAATCTATCTTAGTTACATATTTTATTTAACCTAATGTACTCTTTTTTTTTTTTTGTCTTTTTGAGACAGGTTCTCACTATGCAGTTCATGCTGTCCTTGAGCTCACTTCTCTAGCCCAGGCTGGTCTCAAACCAGCACTGATCCTCTTGCCTCAGCCTCCCAATTGCTGGGATGATAGACATGCACTACCATACCTGGCTAACCTAATATACTCATAATATCACTGATCACTGATATTTTCATTTTCACATGCAGTCTATGGTTAAAATAATTGAGATAGTTTGCATTCTTCTCAATAAGCCTTTGGAATATTATTTGTGCTTTTAATTTACATTTCAGTTGTTCAACCACCACTCAACCAGTCAGTAGCCACTTCTGGCCAGTGGCTCCTATACCAGAGAGCTGATCTTTAAACCTATTATATTGTTCTTTATACTTCTTACATTCTTATCTTTCAAGAAAAAATTTCATCCTTCGTTGACATCCCTAAGTATTTTCATTACTTTTTAAGGCAATCAAATTCAACTAACACTTGCTTTTAGCCAAACACACCAATACCAGTTTATGACTAAGACAATTAGAAGAAAGTCTAGCTACTAGACCTGCATTGTGACAAGTTTGTAGTAAATGCCTCTCTCTTTCATGAGTTCATCATGGTTTCCTCTCTCCACAATGACTCCATCCTCAAATCCAGCGATGACATCAGCATTGCGAACTGTGGACAGGCGATGAGCTATTACAATGGTGGTCCGGCCTTCTCGGGCCTAAAGATACAGACATTTGGCTTTTAAATGTAATTAGAATTACACACAAAACTCATTCATCTAATATATATCAACCACTGCTTTAGACACCATGAACTAGAAAAGCTATAGAAGATAGCCTCTGATCTCAGTAAATGTACAGTAAATCAATATGTTTTCAAAGGTTCTTTTTGTCACTAAATGTTTTACTTTAAATCCATCAGGCTACACAGTGTTTGCACTAATAATCAGATCTTTATCAAAAGCAACAAAAGCCTACAGTCCAAGCATTGACCAATCAAAATAAGAATAGGCCAGTACTAGGTTTATGATACATAACATACTACTATCTCAAAGGGCCACCCCCATTATTAAGACAGAATGGAAGCATAAGACTGAAAATTCCAGGCTTTCGCATCATATGAACCTGAATTAAAATTCTGATTTTGCTGTTATAAATCCCAGCAGTTTATTCAAGTCTTTTAACCAATGTGAGGCTCAAGAAGTCTAGTTTCTTATCACTTGTTCTTTTTTTTCTATGTGGAATAAGATGCTATTTAATTTTGTTCTTCCATAGCTAATATTTTTTCTATGCATATGCTTTAATGATGTTTATTTTGTGTGTGTGTGTGTGTGTGTGTGTGTGTGTTTTGTCTTTTTGGGACAGGGTCTCACTATGCAGTTCAGGCTGTCCTTGAGCTCACTTGTGTAGCCCAGGCCGGTCTCAAACTTGCACCAATCCTTCTGCCTCAGCCTCCCAAGTATGGGGATTACAGGCATGCACCACTGCAGCCGGCTGATGTTTTTTCTTTGTAATTAGTTTTTGACAATTTTATTTTTGTGATCTTGGTATGACTTTATTCAGATTTGTTATGCAAAAGGTTCATTTTTCTTGGAAATGTGGTGCTATAATTTTAACTAAATTCAGAAATTTTAAATCTTTAAATATTTATTGCCTACTCCCTTCTACTTTGAGAACCTTAATTGTATGAAAGAAGTTTCTTGATTTTGGTACACAGAGAACTATTACATGGCTGATCTGTAAACTCTTCTTCGTTTTTTTAGATAATTATATTTAAGTTTGTAAATAATTTTTTACAATGTACAATCAGCTATTAATCTCATGTGTTCATTTCAGAAAACTTTTTCTAAAATTCACATTGCCTACATCTTATATCTTTCACATTTCAATATTTGCCTACAAATTTTAATTTGCTATATAATTGTTATTGGTTTTCAATAAAGTTAATAATGGGCACCAAAAAAAGAGAAAGAAAATAGAATTAAGAGAATTAACAAAAGAAAGTTATTGTGCTTCAAACCAGCTGGTGTGAGCTGGGCACACAGACCTTATCCAGGGCCACCTGAACCACTGCTTCACTCTCCGTGTCCAGGGCCGATGTGGCCTCATCCAGCAGCAGGATCTTGGGGTTGCGAACCAGGGCACGTGCGATGGCGATTCTCTGCTTCTGTCCACCACTCAGCTGCGCCCCTCTCTCTCCAACCAGGGTGTCAAATTTCTGCAACAGAAAAAAATTATTGAATGACTTAGAAAAAGCAGAAATATTTCACAGCACATTTTAAACTGGGAAGTAATCTTATAAATCACCCAAGCCTCACAGGCAATACAGTTCAGCTCCTTGAAATTAGGAGCACATAAGCCCAGTTTTTAAATATATATCATCTACCTCTGATACTGCTATATACAGAGTAATCTTAATTTCCATTCCTAGGATACTCTCCCATCCTAATTTTATATGGATTCTGTTAAACTGCACTTCTCTGCTTTGCTAGTGTCAATGAACCACTCACATGAGGCAGTTTCATGATGAAGTTATAGGCGTTGGCTTCCTTAACAGCTCTCTCAATCTCATCCATGGTGACATCTTCTCGACCATAGCGAATGTTTTCAGCTATTGTGGTGGCAAACAGCACAGGTTCCTGACTCACTACACCGATAATTTCCCGCAGATACCTCACATTTATGGTCCTGATGTCCTGCCCATCAATGGTGACCTGAAATAAGCAGTGAGTGAGGTTTCTACACACTTGTAGTTGAGAGCACAGCGAGAGGAGGATCTGCAGTGATAGCTGCCGAGGGCCGCCCTGGCTCACCGTGCCCTCCGAGGGGTCGTAGAGCCTCTGCAACAGCTGCACCGTTGTGCTCTTCCCACAGCCGCTATTGCCAACCAGGGCCACAGTCTGCCCACTCTGCACCTTCAGATTGAGGCCTTTCAGGATCTGCCAAGGCAAGTGAGAAGCAGACTTCAATTTCCACATGCAGATAGGAGGCGTAGGAATTAACAGTTCAATTCAATCCTAGGCTGCAATACACAGGCATTTTTCTTTCTTACTGCTAGTGTCAGTGACTTTACATGGAACATACTGATTAATCATTTATTAATTAGTTATCATTGTACCTTGACATCTTTGCGAGATGGGTAACTGAAGTGGATGTTTCTAAATTCCAAATTTCCTTTAATATTGTCTGGTTTATGGCCGTTTGTTGAAAAGCTATCAATGTGTGGCTCCTGCAAAAAAAAAAAAAAAAATCAAGGTTTAGAAGATGAATAAGTTAGTAAGTTATAGTAACTACCTTTTAGTGACATCTGTGGAGAACAACAAAAAAAATAATGAAATTGGCTTTTAACAGAAAACCTGTTCTTAATTGAGAATAAGCCAGTTTTGCCTTACATTATCAATTATCTTGAAGATTTCATAAGCTGCTCCTCTTGCATTCGCAAATGCTTCAATATTTGGAGATGCTTGTCCAACACTGAAAGTCCCAACTAATACAGAAAAGAAAACCTGAGGAATGTGAAGGAAAACCAGGGAGTTATTTGGTGTTTACTGTGTATTTCCATACTTCTTTCTTCTGTCATAACTAACTCCATTTTAAAATGGCAAGGCAACATAAGAACACAAAATATTAAAAATATTTTAATATTTTTTCAACTAAGAGTAAAATTATTTGTACAATTCGTTACAAGTAAGAGTAAATTTTAAATGTTTCACTTCAAAACATATCAAGTAAAATGATAGATGTTAACTATCACTGTTGGTGTTAACTATAAATGTTGGTTATTCACTCTACGTTGTATACATACCAAAAATTACATTATACTCCAAAAGAGTAATGCAATTATAATTTTTCAACTGAAAATAATATAAATTTTTAAGTGTAAAAAATGTTAATGTTTAAATTCTTTTTTATTTATTATCTGAAGAGCATGCAATTGCTGTTACTTCCTCAGTGAAGCAATGATGTAAATGATAAGTGATCATAATATTATAATAGAATATATTTGTATTTCTTCAAGGCTTAGAATCTTTATTCAAATCACTAGGAAAGCAAAATGGAACATAAAGACTGTCTCTGTTTTTACTAGAAGTTAAAGAGAACTAATGTCGCCATTCATTTTTCCCCAAATCATATAGGAGGTACAGTGTCCAAAACTACACAGAAAGAATTTTTTTTCAGTACCAGGGATTACACAGAAAGAATTTTAAGTGACTCTGTATTCACTGTTTCGTACTTGACAACAATACTAAAAGTGAGATCACACTCTTGTTCCCACAGAAGAGGTAGCAGACCTGTACAGTGCTGGAATTTGAACCATATTTCTACTCCTTTTCTCTTTCTTCTTTATGTTCCATGGACCTTGGGATTGAACCCACATCTTCACATATGCTAAGTAACCACTTTAATGCTGAGCCATAACTCTTTCTATATTGTTTTTGAGACACTGTCCTGCTACAGTGCTCAGGCTGTCCTCAAATTTCACAGTCCTCAGCCTCCCAAACAGATGAAATTACAGGCCTGTGCTATTTTGTCTCTGTTCCATTTCAACCATTTTTCAAAATATGTTCTTCTAAAGTCAAGCCAATACCACCCAGTTTCATTGCCATTTTTAATGATGGTTTCTTCCTCTTTACAACTCACATATAACTTACAGTGAGTACTTGTCCAATAGAATATTCATTTGACAGGACCAAGGATGTCCCATACCAAAATGCCAGAGCATACGATGCATAGATCAGCAGGAAAGCGGCTCCAATAGAAATGTTGGCAGTGATAGCTTTCTTTATTCCGATTCTTTTAGCTTCTTCTAAATTTTTATTGTACCTGGCCAAAAGAATGAAAATTATCACATATACATACAAATTGTTGGAAAAATATGTCAATACGGTATGATGATATTGTAGAGTCACAGTGTGCCCCTCACTATGGTATGCATTTTTTTCTCTTTTTGCCCATACAGTGACCCTAAGAAGTTACTATGACTTCTTCCCTTCTAAAAGAAAAAAGTAAAGCTTACAGAAGATGGGTTGTTCATGTGGAAATATGAAAGCTCTTACCATGGCCTGAGCAAAAGCAAAATAAGTAAAGCAATATTTTGCAAACTTCTGGGATATATATTTTTTATATATAAGACAAAATAGCACCTATGCAAAAAAAATTCTTTTCAGAATGAACACACTGGCGATAGAATACTAGAAAATACTATACAGAAAAAAGGAATTTAAATTTCTGAACCTTAAAGAAGTTTGGAATCTGACCCTTTTCTTGCCTCTCTCTCAAGGACTGTTTATAAGGAATCACTCTGATATTACTTGTGTGAAAGTATTTTGACAGACTTGCAATGCTATGTAATATACGTATATTAAAATAAGATGTGATATACCTTAATTTCATACATATCTATTTTAAAGGTCATTAATCTATAAAAAATATTTTTAAATATATTTAAAAATAGGATAGTCAACCATTGTTTATCTGTACCCCCTTCTCTTATCCTTTCTCTGTGTTGCTTAGATACCCTCCCTGGTATTGATATTCCATGGCTGCTAGAAGTTTGTAGAACAAGATCTTGCATGTAGCCACAGGCACTGAGAAAACCAAATGTCAATACATGGACAGCCTTATAACTGGTTGATAACACAAAAGTCTTGGAGAGCTGTCAATGATGGCTCCTTGGAACTAATATAATGAATTCTATAAATGGAGGTAAAAACAAGGAAGTAAACAGAAAATCCCAAATCCAGTATTTCAGTTTATTGCTATATTATTCCTCCAGTATGTATGAATTATTTCTCAAGTGATAGCATAAGTGAAGTAAAATCTTGTATTGAGAGTAATTTGTTGCATGAGTTTTCTGCAAGACAAGCAAACATTTCTAATAAATAATGAGTGATATCTTGCAATATAAGTAATACATGATACCAAAAAGTATATGATCACAACTGAGCCAATGATCCTCTTGGGACTGTGGGTAATTCACCCCCAAAAGCAAGAAGTTACAGATATGATTACACCTGCAAGGGGGATAAAAAGGAAGAGGAATTCCCTACATCAAATGCAATTTTAAAAAGACTGTAAAATCTGGTAGAAAAGCACCAGTAATGCTGTGGCAGTGCTAGCTATGAATTTGCTTAGTGACTATCCAATTTCATATTTCCCCAAAAATCTTCACAAGGACACAAAAGCAAGTGTCAGTGGATAGATCTGTTGCCAAAGGTGCACAAGAAGAAAAAGTATTGCACTGAGCCAATAGACAAGTAATTCCATTAGAGTGATAGTGAGAGTCGTCATGCACAATAGCCCTTCTGTCTCTTGTCTTCTTCACACTAACCGTGAAGGTTTACAAATTACAGTTTTTTGTTTTTGTTTTTTTTGTTTTTTTTTGGTTGGACCAGGGTTCGAACTCACGACCTTGCACTTGCCCAGCAGGCACTTGTGCCTCGGAGCTATCTCCCCAGCCCCTCACAAATTACAGTTTAATTTATTTTTCTTTACAGTTTATATTTTCTTTATTATTTTATATTAAATTAGGCTTACAATCATTTTATATGAATTTGGGGGTTGTGGAATCTTTTAAGTGTCTAGTTTCTTATGATGAAATTCATCTTGACATTCAAGTGTGCTAGATTATAAGTATGTTCTAGAAACGAATTTTGCTCCCAAACTAAGCTTTCACTGTACTTTTATATCAGTGAAGAGTGAACTATTTCAATGTTAAAGTTAAAAGAAATGGTGTCTGCAACCTTACCATCATTTCAAAGGAATACAGGAGATTATTCTGCTCAAAAAAGAGAAATACAGGTATAAGCGAATAGGCAAAGAGTTAAAGAAAAAGGATAACTTTTAAAATATAGCTGAAATGATTAGAAAAAGGACAGAATAACTGAGTGAGCCTAAAATGTTTATCCTATTTACAGATCGATCTCCCTGAAAAAAATTAAGGGTGTTGCCTTGCAAAAAAAAAAAAAAAAAAAAAAAAAAACTTGTAATTGTTGAAATGAAAGAATTTAATTCTATAGAGAATTAAAATTTTATTGTTTTTAATCAATTAAATATATAAGTATATGATTACAAATATATATGAGGTTTTGTTGGAAAGTTCTTCCATCTCTATGTGTGGTAGGGTTCAAGCCCTGGCCAGACAGGAGGATGTATTTTTTTCTGGCCTTCATGACTACTTCTTAAAACTAGCTACTGTGCCAGTTACATAAGAAGGCCAAATGAAATTTATATGACAATCCAGTACAATAGTAACAAAATTAAGGCATAACTTTATCCAGCTAAAATATCTAAGTCCTACCCTGCTAGCAAAATCTTTGAATAAAAATTTAATTTGCAGAAACACATTTCATTAGGGCACATGTACGTGTCCCAACTTAGTAATGCAGCCGAAATAAAAGGTACCGCTTGGCACAGTTACACATGATTACACCAAAGAATTTTAATGCCTGTGACTTGTATGCATTAACTCCTGCATCAAGGAGTCTTGCTTATCAAGACTGTGGGCAACATTTCACTAATATAATACTGTCCTATGCAGCACCAAGAAATGTCACAGAGAAAGAAGAATCACTCGAGAGAAAATCATTTAGATGCCATAAGAAATAAATGAAAATAAAGGATAGAGGAAGGAGCAGATACACGATACTTCTTTGGACTCAACGGTACTATATTTATCTAAAGAACACTTCTTCCAACTCAAATATTATATGCTTATTTATTTGTAACTGTCCCTATCCTTCCCCTCCTCCTATTTTTTGATGATATTTTGGCCAATGATCAAGCTGTACTTGTCATTTTATCAATCAGATATTTTAAAGTAAAAGAAACACTTGGCAAAAGTCACCACAGAATGTAGATACTGCCTTCCTTTAAACCAGCGGTTCTCCACCTGTGAGTCGCGACTGGGACCAAACGACCAAAACACAGGGGTCGCCTAAAGCCATCGGAAAATGTTATTTATTTGGAATTAGGTTTTTTTTGTTTTGTTTTTTTGTTTTTGTTTTTGTTTTTTGTCTTTTTGAAACAGGGTCTCACTGTGCAGTTCAGGCTGGCCTTGAGCTCACTTTTGTAGCCCAGGCTGGTCTTCGAACTTGCACGGATCCTCCTGCCTCAGCCTCCCAAGTGCTGGGATTACAGGCGTGCGCCACCGCGCCCGGCTCTGGAATTACAGTTTTGAAGTAGCCACCAAAATTAGTTTTTTGGTTTTGGGGTCACCGCAACATGAGGAACTGTATTGCGGGGTCACGGCCTTAGAAAGGTTGAGAACCACTGTTTTAAACTATGGATCTTGGCTGTTGCTAATTGTCTTCATGTACAAACGAGAACACTGGAAAAGAAAAAAAAAAAAAATACTGTGACAATTGGTTTAAGCACAGCTAAGGTAATGAAAGAAAATGCCACCAGAATTGGAGAGTTAGAAGTCACATGTCCTGCTCTTAACTACATGAGTTCTCATCTTGTCCTACATAATATAAGTCACATCCTGACTTATACAAATTTTCCTTATAGTGTTACAATTTTAAGGCCTTAAATAAAAAACAGTTTTCCTATATATGTATCAAATGCTGCTAGTCAGAAATTAACAGATCTGATGTCATATGAATTTCAAAACTTTAACCTTTTTACTCAGAAATATAATAAAAGATTTAAGTCCAAGAATAATCCTCAGTGATGCATCATAATAAAGATCTTCAGTTTTTCCTAACATTGTGCTTTTTAGCTATATTTTCGTTGTCTTATAGAATATACTTCACTTAAGTAGGAACCTGGACCTGGAATGATCCATATATTAAAATGTTCCATACACCTTATAGAAATTAATCATTCAGGGGGCACAGTGGGATGGCTCAGTGGTCTAAAGCGCCTGCTTGGGAAAGCTTGGGCAGCTTCAGGGACCTCGGTTCAATCCCCAGCACCACATGCTGTGCCAGCTGTGCCCTCAGGGCAGGCTGAGCCGGCCATAAAAATGACTGAATAAACAAACAAAGGTTCTGAAACAAGAGAAAAAATAAAATTAAAAAAAAAAAAAGAAATTAATCATTCAATATTAGAGAACACAAATTAGTTCAATAAGACAGAAATAATAATAATACAAGATATAAAATGTTTTAGTCTTAGGAAATTATTTTATAGATTAGTTATAAATTAATTTTGTCACTGTCCATCTAAACAACACTAGAAAATTCTTTGAATTAGCAGAAGAGTATTACAAGAAAGAATGAGAATTGCAAATTTTCCATTATTAATGCTGTAGCATCTCCATTGTTATTTAAGAAAGCATATTTATATTGAAAAACAAACTCTTCTAATTAAAATTGCCTCTGGGAAACATAGCTCACACAGAATTTAGCATATCTATCAATTTAAATAAGAAACTCAGAGCCAGGCATGGTGGCGCATGCCTGTCATTCCCACTTCGGAGGCTGAGGCTGGAGGATTGCCCTAAGTTTCAGGCCAGCCTGCGCTACATAGCAAAAAAAAAAGGAAGAAGGAGGAGGAGGAGGATTAGAAGGAGGAAAAGGAGAAGGAGAAGAAAGAGAAGAAAAGTAAAAGTAATAAGGAAGTCAAACCTTCCAAGTTCTTTGCTTTGTCCTCCAAATGCAATCACAGTTCTAATGGCTGCTAAGACTTCTTCAGCCACAGCTCCAGCTTTTGCATATGCCAAGAGCTCTTTATCAGTAAATGAAGACAATATCTGTTAAAATATTAAAATTGAAATTTCAAGTGATTTAAAATTATTTAGCAAGTTATCTTTTTCCAAGTAAAAAATACACAAACACACAAAGGCTTCCTGCATGTCAATGCATGTGAAGAAACCAATCCTTTTTTGAGTTGTATGTGGTCTTGATTCCCATCTTGGTTTTGTTTTGTTTTTGTCTTTTTTGAGAAAGGCTCTTGCTATGCAGTTCAGACTGGCCTTGAGCTCACTTTTGTAGCCCAGGCTGGTCTCGAACTCACACTGATCCTCTTGCCTCAGCCTCCTAAATGATGGGATTACAGGTGTGTGCCACCACGCCCAGCTTCCATGTTGTTTTAGTCTAACATAGTAGATAATAAACTAGATCAATACCAAACACTCTCCATGAAAACCTCATGGATCTTTATCTACATAAATAAAACTGAGACATTAAGATGTCAAATTTGTAGGATACTGTAATCATAAACAAACATAGAATAGCAGGTACATGTATCGATGAAATATGGTGTGCACTGAACACACTAATTGTTAATGATGCAGTGGTTTAGAAGCAGGAAGAAGGAAGGGTAGAGGAATGCAGGAGACCCCTGACTCATAATGGCTCCATGGGCCAGGGTAGGAGAGTTTCCTCTGCTGGTGCTCCTAGCAAAAAGGAACACATGGAGTTACCAAGGTAAGTCTTTCATCCATAGATGATCTTGGCTCTGCCTGTTTTATTCCTGAGCATTTATTCTGTAGACAAAAGATTTTGCTTATTCTTCTCAATCACATAGTGAACAGGTATTAATTTTCCCACTTAGATATGAAGAAACAGAAGTAAGCATGATACAATTTTCTAGTAAGTGTACTATCCAAAATCCAAACTTAGATCTTGTGGCTTTCAATGCCTGAATTAATAATCACTGAAGCAAATCTCTCTGTTTCTCTGTCTCTCTGCCTCTCTCTCTCTCTCTCTCTCTCTCTCTCTCTCTCTCTCTCTCTCTCTCCCTCTCTCTCTCTCTCTCTCTGTCTGTCTCTCTCTCTCTTGCCCCAGATATGAGAATAATAATGAAAGTGGGATCAACTGGTAAGGGCAAATCACTAAGATTTTTGCCTATACAACAAAATTCTGGTAAGGACAACCGTGTAAGTAAAGATTGCACACAAACAATGTATAATAAAATTTTGATTAAACTATATCGTGTTCTTTCAACAGCTAATCCATCAGTTTGTAGACTTAGTCATCTAATTAATAACAGTATATTATTTCCTGCTATAGAATGAGCAAAGTGACTTTAACAGTGCATTTCATCCTTTCTGTGTGTGGAAGTAAAAGAAGTCATGACACATGCAAGAATGGGTGGGTAAGGCAAATGAACACATATTAATCGTGTTCTTTGTGCACATATTATGCTGCAAGTATCTGTTGTGTTTGGCATTCAAAAGAGTATCCCACTGGTCCACAAGACTATCCTGTCTTCTCAAAGCTGTCTTCTCCGGGCTGCCCCACTATATTTTCCTCAGTCATCTAAGCACTGGGTTAGGGGGGTCAGTGCTTTCTCTGAGCTAGCAGCTCTGCAGAACAGGAAAATCACGCAGCAAGCTTGGCCAGTGCTTTCTCCTATCATCCCGGAACCAACAAAAGGATTACTGAGACATGTCTTTGAATTAGGAATTTCAAAATATTTCATTTCTATTTATTGTTAATATGTCAAGTACCATGATAAACTCAAAAATCTGACTCTTTTTTCCCTTGGTAGTGTAATCATGGTTCAAAACCTTCCCAAGGGGTGTAGGGAAGAGTTAAGACCTGGAGGCTTTACCTACCTTTGCCCAGATTGCAGCTGATAGTCCAAGAACAGGGCTGACAGCCAAAATCACAAGAGTGAGCTTCCAACCACGTGTAAATCCAATTATAAATCCAGCCAAAAATGTTGCTATTGATTGAAAGAACATTCCAATTTTGTCACCAATTCCTTCATTAATTTTGGAGACATCGCTAAAGAATAGACAGTGTTAGACACAGTGTCAGAATTATAAACACAGAACTCTTCTCGTAAACCCATTTTCATTTTTTGGAGTACAGCAAAAATCAGATCATAGCTAGAGTCTTTCCATATATGCTTTTTTCTTTTACCAGGGTGTTAGTTCATAGTGGAAAATTTGTCACAGATAACAGAAAGCCATAGTTCACATGGCCCAGGAAATGAATGTGGTTACTCAAAAAGTATGCAACACAGAAATTTCAAGCTGCTTGGAAGTTTTTTTTGTTTTGTTTTGTTTTTTTTTTTTGAGAAAGGGTCTTGCTATGCAGCTCAGGCTGGCCTTGAGTTCACTTTTGTAGCCCAAGCTGGTCTCGAACTTGCACCGATCCTCCTGCCTCAGCCTCCCAAGTGCTGGGATTACAGGCGTGCACCACCATGCCCGGCTGGAAGTTTAACAAGCAATCATATTATTGCTGTACTGCATATTGCTTTACTGCACACTCTCCAAGAACTCCTTGATTTAGGTCCACTCCCACAGTCACTGCCAGTCAAGAAGGTCCTGTAACTCCATGCCAGGTATAAAATACATGGGTGCTACTGTAAAAGATCTAATGACATTTATCTCATTTCGTATACAATAAGAATCATACCTGAGTTACATATAAAACTAGGTACTTACTCTGTGAGACGGGTATTCAGCTCTCCAACATCATGCACATCAAACCAGCCTATCTCCTGCTTCATGATGGCATGGAAAAACTGTTTTCTAATTTTTTGTATCTGTCTTCCAGCTGCCAGGCACCAAAATGAAACCTGAATGTAAGCAGCAATAAGCACACCAGCACCGATTCCAGTATAATAATAGGCATATCTGAAAAACAAGAACACTAACACACTCTATATTTTCTAATTAATGCATTTTACCCACTCAGACCATTCCTCCACAGTCTTATTTTAGTTATGCATCACACCTGTTAACAACTAAAAAAGTTTCACAATAAGCAGAGAAGATGATTAGTATGCAACTACACCTATCACAACATACTGTATAGGAACAGTTAAGAAGAGTTTGTACTTTGGCTCCAATGTGAGTTCCTGACTTCACTGCTGTCTAACCCCAGCCAAGTCCCATTCCCAAGCCTGGGTCTTGTAGTTACTAAAATGATGGTAAGAATAGTAAGGCAGTTGTGCATGAGGTGCCCTCCATGCCTGGCACACAGTAAGTCTCAGAAAGTGAGCATTGTAAATGACTGTATAGGGTACTGAAGCACCAGGTAAGATGGGTCACTATAATCCTATCTACTTTCACTACATCAGCATGGATTGTTGAGTTCTGTGTGGCATCTGTAGATCAAGAAATAGAAAAAAGTGCCAGAACTCGTCAGAGAGTGGAACGAAGAGATAGAGAAGTTCCCCTGGCCTTTAAGGCTATTAGTCTAGAAGTCAAATGTTAAGACACAAGTGAAAATAAAATGTAGATATATATACTACCTGCACAACTGGTCACCATCATGAGCTGTCATCAACCATGACACCTGTCTTAAAATGTTCACTGGGTGTTTTCCAGTTTTCCTTTCAGGAAAACTCTAACAGTGAAAACTACCTGTCTTCTAAAAGTGGACTTTGATATTAAGAAATATTTGATTAATGTTTCTTTGTTCTTCGTGTTTATTCTTTAATGTATCAGGAATGAAATTCACAACCTCTCACACTGTGCTACTGAGTCATATCCCTGGCACTTAAATTTCATTTCTACAAAAACAAATAATTAGACTTCACTAGGCATGAATTTTTAGATTAAAGGCACATACTCTAAAATTAAATACAAAATACCAATGTTTCTATTTTTAGAAGATCCCTAATTGCTGTAATGTAAGAAAAATGTGTGCAGCATGCACAGGCTATAAATGTGAGTATGTGATAAATACATATTCTCTGATGGTACTCTTCAAAATCCTTTGCTTAAACAACCAGATTTAATATGAAAAAAGTATTTCCTCAAAGTTGCTCTTTGTAATATACTTACCAGATAAGATATAAGGGAGACACTGAATTTTAGTTATTAGATAATTCAATAATTATTACCCAGGTGTTAGTTAATGATATAGCAAGGGATAAAAGGAAAACAATTTTATAAGAACTTGGGGTGGATGATAGTAATATGACTGCTTATGATTTTTTCTACTTGTTTTTGAGACAAGGTTTCACTCTGTAGTTCTAGGCTGGACTTGAACTCTCAGTAATTCTCCTGTGTCATCTTCTTGAGTGCTGGGATTACAGGCATGTAGCACCATGCCTGTCTAGTAATGTGCTCTAAGGTAAAACATTTTAACTCACCCATGCATTCTGTTTTTCCAATTTAAAAAAAAAAAAAAAACAGTGCTACTCCATAGTGATACCTGAAGACATTTTCTTTTTAACTTCCAAAATACAAACTATCTCTATTTCCTTCAAAAGTTTTATATTACTATATTATAATGTAGAATCATCTTCTGATTCATTAACATAGAAGCGATACCTCAGATCACAAACTCAGTTCTCTCCATGATTCTACAAATTATCCCCATAAGGTCAAAATTGAACCTAACCAATGGCTTTAGGTCTTATCCAACTCAGAATTGTGGAAAGAATCAAGTTCATGAACTGAGATATAACAGTATATCTTAAGAAATCAATTATAAACTATTTGGGGGAGTAAACTTCAAAATGTATAAATCATTAATGAAATTTTCCTGAGATCAGAATAACTATATTCCTTCTAGGATATTTTATTTCCTTGTTGAGAATTACATGTTGAATTTTTAAAATTCCTGTTTGCTTATGATGAAACATATGCAAAAGAAAACTACAAAACCATTAAAAATAATGATCCTTAATTCAACCATTTTAAAAATCTATTTTAGACTCATAACTTTCATATGCATTGTACTATCTACTTTGAAATGCAAATCTAATTGAGGCTCAATTTTACTTTAGCATATCTCCTTCAACAAACACGTTTGTTTTTTAAAAAATTCTACAATGTAATCTCCCTGAAACCTAACAATAGTACTGTTCTCCTTAAAATTTCAATTTCTCATGATGATAATGCAAAACTGTAAACATTTCTATAATGGAATGGTTAATAAGATAAATATAAAAAATGTCTAATTACTTGGTCATTTCGTCCTCCAGATTGCTGAAGCTCTGGTTTCCACCTACAATATATAAAAAAAAAAAAATATATATATATATATATATATATATATATGCCATTCATGTCTTCTTTGTCATCATTAAAAATTAGCATGTAGATACTTGCCTGTCTGAAGCCCAGCAATCGGTGAATGTGTGTAGGTAGGGACCTTTTGCCTGCCCATGTACACTTGACACTTCCCAGCCCAGAGGCCAGTGACCAGCATAGCAGCATATGCTTACATAGGAACATTTGCGACCCCAGACCGGGCACCTCCTGTGGAGCCCTGCGCAAAATTTCCTGCAGAGAGGATGGGTTCAGACTCTCCCATCCAATCCAGGAGATGAACATCTTGCCAGAGGGGCACAGTGAGTTCACTTAGACAAGCAGCAGTAAGAAAAAGCAGAGCACAGCAGCCAGACCCAGACCCACCCAGCACATCTCAACAAGTCCCAGTTTGGTTGATCCAACCCGAATTTCAGTAAGTGCTGACGACATAACTGCACCAAGGCTCTACACCCAAAGTTACAGGACAGTGCTACACAAAATGACAAAGACAAGGATCAAAATGCAATCACAGGCCCCAAGCCCATCCAGAACAAATTCAGGAGACACTAACTTAGAAGAAACTGAGAATCACACAGCTGAAACCTCAGAATGAATAGCATCTGAAGAAAAGAAACAAATGCGCACACTCATAGAGGATCAGAAATAAGCTCTGAAGTAAAAAAAGAAATCTTTGAATGAATACCATTTGAAATAAAGGAACAATATCAGAAAGGTAGAGAAGAAACCAGATTACAAATAATCTCTAAAGTAAAAAAAGAAAGGATAACTATAATAAAAGAATTGAAAAATGCTTCTAAAGAAGACATGGATAAAAAATTAGACAAAACTAGAAAAATGATAGAATCCTTTTTTTTTTTTTT